>VWZN01003341.1:141128-168803 GCA_013396955.1 Regulus satrapa
ACACAGGGAATGGCTCCCAGTGCCAGAGGGCAGGGCTGGGTGGGATACTGGGATCCAGGAATTGGGAGGGTGGGCAGGCCCTGGCACAGGGTGCCCAGAGCAGCTGGGGCTGCCCCTGGATCCCTGGCAGTGCCCAAGGCCAGGCTGGACCCTGGGGCTGGAGCAGCCTGGGATGATCCCTGCCCATGGCGAGGGTTGGAATGGGATGAGCTTTAAGGTCCATTCCAACAGAAAGCATTCCATGAATCCATGCTGCAGCATTCCCTGTGCCCGCCGTGCTGTGGTGGTTGCCTCATCCTCAGCACTCTCAGCTCACCCTGGACCTCCCCGTGGATGTGCACATCGTTTCTGGTGCTGGGAAAATAAGTTTCCCTGGAAAAAACCAGGGAAAATAAGTTTCCCTAATTCATCGTGTTCTTTGTCTGGCTCTTCCACTGTACCTGAAATCACAGGACACGACTGATTAATTGTGGGGCTTGTGGTTTAAACCAAAGTTTTTGTGGGGGGAAAAGCTTCTGAGAGTGATCGGGAATAATTCTCTGTTGAGATTATCCCACACTCAGGTTTATTCTCTTCTCTAGCTGAACAAGCTTTTGGGCAGGACTTCTGTCTCTTACGGGATGTTTTTGACTTAGGCTGGAGATTTTGGTGCCTTCCAGGCTCGAAATGAGACACTTGGCATGTTTTTCTGTGTTACAAACACATTTCTATGTGCAGCTTTCGGAATGACTGAAAATTTCAAGAGCCAAATTAAATAGATGATGAAACTGAACTGAAAGCCAGCTTGGCTTGTTCTGCTGCAAAGTTTTGGTGTTTTGGTTTTGGTTTTTTTTTTCCAAAGAAATTGTTTATCATAAAATAATAGTTGCTCCTGTCAACGTTCTAATTTTTTAATTCCCCTGGAAAAACAGAATTAGTTTTAGTTTTCTAGGCTGTGGGTATTGCTTTTGCTCCACTATATTATTTTCATTGAGCTCTAAAATGTTAGATTACAGAATTTTTGTCTAAATATAGAGGTGATGCATTTATGGAATTAAAAAGTTGGGTTTTTTTCGTTTGCTGTCTAAACCATGACCCCACTCCTGAGTCAGAGTTGTTCAGCTCTAGAGACACTGTTCCTGTTCTAATTGTCACTCAGCCCAAGCAATGCGACTACAATTCAACATGCATCTGAGGAGATGTGTGACCTTCTTAATAAGAACTTTTTTAGTGCCATTTTTGGCAGAACTCATAACCCCCTAAAGAATTTAAAAACTCTCTTAACCTGCAAATTTCATTTTTTTGTAAGTCTGAACGTTTTTAACAGCACCCATAACATCCTTTCTATTGCATTACTCTCATATTTGACTTATATTTTCAGAAAGTTAATGGAAACATTCCTGAGCCCACAAATGCTGTTGAAGATGAAGCTGTGGTTTTGTGAGCACGTGGGAATTGGCAGGACCAGGGAAGGCTTTTGTAGGCTCAGCCTGTGTCCCTTATCTGGCTGAGTGCTGTGAGATTCTGCACATGGGCACCAAAAATACTCTTTTTAAGTACAAGGCTCTGTTTGGGTTGTCTCTGCAGTTTATGCTGTCAGGAGAGATACCACAAGTGTTGAAAGAAGCTGCAAAGGCCAGAGTTCAGCACAGCTCTTCAACAACCTGATTTAAATATCTTAATTTCCATATTAAACAGTGTCCCCAAATGCATTTTGTTGTCTTGGAAGATATCTGTGGCCTTTCAGTAAGGAACAGGGATGAAAGTTTAGCACCACATTCCAGATTTCCTCTGAGACACATCCAGGTGGCTCCTGGGTGTTCTCTCAGGATTTGGCATTTGGGTGAGGTATAAATCGCTGGATACAAACGGCTTGGCATAAATGTTCTCCCAACCAGTGTGTGTGTGTTACAGCAGGGCTGCAGCCTCTTTTGTTCTGCTTTTGCCTGACTGACCTTGTAAAGTGCCTCCTGTGCTCTTTGTTTGCTGAGGCAGGAACAAGCCACCAGGATGCCAGCCTTGCCTCTGGATGAGCTCCAGCTGACAGAGAGGGATCCCAAGACAGGGAAGCTGAGAACTTTACCAGCACTGGTGAGCTCTGTTTTTCCTGAAAGCCAAACAGACCTTCAGTAAATGTCTTAGATTGAGGCTTGCTCTGGGGTATGTGACAGGAATGGCTGGAGCTGTGGCAGGGAGGGTTAGGTTGGATTTCAGGAAAGGTTCTTCCCGCAGAGGGTGCTGGCACTGCCCAGGCTCCCCAGGGAATGGGCACGGCCCCGAGGCTGCCAGAGCTCCAGGAGCCTTTGGCCAGCGCTGCCAGGGAGGGACAGGGTGGGGTTGGTGGGGTCTGGGCAGGGCTGGGTGATCCTTGGGTCCCTCCAGCTCAGGATATTCTGTGAAATCTCTTCAGCCTGCTTGTTAAAGAAGTTGTTGGGTTTTTTTTAATGTGTTCAGATAGCTGAGATTTCATTTACCCACCAGTAAAAAAACCCCAAAATATAAGAACCAAACTTACTGTATACAATGTCTGGAGCAAACTCTGTTTTCCCAGCACAACTCCCTCTCTTGAATCTGTAACCTCTGCTGCAATGGAGAGGTGCTCAGGGAGCTTTTGCAAGCTCTGCCTCAAGTTTAGCTCCAGGCTGTGGCACTGGGATCCATCCCTTGTGCCTTCAGCTTGACAAAACCAGAAAATTCAACCCAGAGAAAAGCCTTTTCTCCCAGAAATAAGAGAGAGAGCCTTTGGGGTGTGTTGCAGGAGTGGGACTGTCAATGCTGCTCACCATGAGCACACGTGGGATGAGGCAGAGCCCAAACCTGCTGCTCATGGAATTCTCCTTTTAGGGGGGGTGTATTTGGGCAAAGCCTGTTTAGTAACCCCTGGCAAAGGCAGTGAAGTGTTTCTTTCTGTCTTTGATGGTTGTGTCAGTATGAGTTCATGGAATATTGTGTGAGAACCAGTTCAGAGGAAAAAAGAGTTCAAAGGAATGCCAGGAAGCTCCTGCTCTTTGTTTTGAAGGTGTGGGAGGATTGCTTTGTCAGGCTTTGGTTGAGGGAAAGCAAGGAGTAGCATCTGCCAAATTATCAAGGCCTGAAAATGTTGCTTATAACGAAAGATACAAACCCACTGCCTTGAAAGGGTAGAAAATAGGAAGTTACAGGGGACAGAATGTTCCTGTCATCAGGACTATAGTGACAGGACCAGGAGTAATTGGTTCAAACCGAAATTTAGGTTAGATATTGGGGAGAAATTGTTCCCTGTGAAGTTGGGGAGGCCCTGGCCCAGGGTGCCCAGAGCAGCTGTGGCTGCCCCTGGATCCCTGGAGGTGTCCAAGGCCAGGCTGGATGGCGTTTGGGGACAGTGGGAGGTGTCCCTGCCCGTGCCAGGGATGGAACTGGACGAGCTCTAAGGTCCCTTCCCACACAAACCATTCTGTGATTCTATAATGTCAAGTTGCATTAAAAGGTAACTTTGTGTTTCCTGGAATTCAGTGAGCACATGGTAATTGGGCATTCCTGTCACTTGCTCTGGGGTTTTAATACAGTGGGGTTTTTTTTGGCTTTCTGCAGCACCCAGAAATTAAAGCAGATCGATCGTTTGTGCTGTACAAACCCCCTCCTGCCATCAGAGACCCTGCTCTGGTGGAGGAATTCCTGGAGCGAGCAAAATTCATTGCAGATGACCTGAACTGGCTTCTGGCTTTGCCTCATGACAAATTCTGGTGCCAGGTAATCATTGCTTTTCATCTGAAGATAAAATGTAAACAAGGTGCTTGTAAAAGCTGCGAGCCTTACATCATTTTCATAAATATTTGTTTATGCTTATTATGTCACAGAGGGGTCATTTTAATTTCCATTACTGCACCTTAAACTGCAAAGAAAGTATTTCCCCACGGATTTTCCGTTGTGGATTTTAAGAGCTGCCTTGCATCTGATGGACGTGGGAGTCCTTCTCACGTGCCTGAGTGTTTTAGATGGCTTTAAATTGAACTGGGCTGCGCAGGAGCACAACCTACGAAGGTGTGACATTCCCTCCTTCCCGTTTTTCCTGGTGCCAGGTGGTATTTGACGAGACCCTGCAGAAATGTTTGGATTCCTACCTGCGCTCCGCCCCTCGCAAGTTCGACGCGCTCTGGGATGGCCACCCAGAGGTGCAGGAGCTGCAGCAGCGCCTCCATCGCAGCGTCTTCCTCACCTTCCTCAGGATGTCCACCCACAAGGAGTCCAAGGTAAATATTCCTATGCCTTGCGGGTGCTCCGGTGTTGGGAATGGGGAATTGGAAAGGAATTATAAATGTGATTGTATGGCCAAAGAAGCTGAAAAAGAAGAAATTCAACTTAAAGTGTGGTTCGAATAGGAAACGGTTTGGGATGACAAAGCACATTCTTTTCCCTCATAAAACTCTTGCAAGAGACCCTCTTCCTTTTCCTTTTAAGGAAAAGTTCAGAGGACCCTGAGATAACCTAATTGAAACAAAACTAACAAATTCTATAGGTTGTAAGCAAATGTAGTTGTATTAGTATACATAGAAAGATTGGTTAGTTAAAGAAATAGAATATTCAGTGTATTGATTATATAAACGAATGTACAAATGAGCTCACTCACTTCTACTTCCTCTTCTTCCTTTTCTACCTCTTCTTCTTACTCTTCTCTCTTACTCCTCCCTGCTCTGCTTATTACTGATCTCTCTGACCCATCTCCTTTACTTACTCAGACTCTCTCTCATATTCTCTTATATCTGCCCTCTGATTCTCTTACTGATTATGATTGTATCCACCCTTACTAACTCATAGCTCATTGTCCCCCTTATGCCTGCTCTGAGTCCACTCTGCTGGCTCTGAGCAAGCTCTCCTAACCCACGCCCTGGAATAAACTGTTAGCAATCTAACCCAGCTTATAAAGATCTCGGTTGTATTAATTACTCTCCGTCCGTGGGTATTATTTTTTTACAGACTCCGGGCTGTGTGACTTAGGGGAAAAAAAAGAGAATCGGAGAAATGAATCATTTTCCTTCTCACACCACATTCCTTTCCCTGATGATTTTATCAGTTGGAGAGATGGTAACACTCAGAGCTGAAGTATCTGAACCATGCAGGAAGGTTACCTGGATCTCCTTCCTGAGTAATAGCAGGTTTGCCACGTGCAGAGGTTGGATATGTCGTGTAAGAGGAGAGGGAGCACGTGTGGCCACGTGCAACAGGCTCTTCAGGCCACTGGTTCCCATGTGTTCACTCCACAAAATTCCTGCTAACACTTGTCTCTCCTTGAGCTTGCCCCAGGTTTTGGACATGGAGTGAAATGATTCTGAATTACTGTTGGCCTCATCAGGTATTCAGCCTGGAGAACAGAAGGCTCCAGGGAGAGCTCAGAGCCCCTTCTGGTGCCCAAAGGGGCTCCAGGAGAGCTGGAGAGGGACAAGAGATGGAGGGACAGGACAAGGGGGAATGGCTTCACCCTGCTACAGGGTGAATAGTGGGAAGGAATTGTTCCCTGAGAGGGTGGGCAGGCCCTGGCACAGGGTGCCCAGAGAAGCTTTGTCTACCCCTGGATCCCTGGGAAGTGTCCAAGGCCAAGTTGGATGGGGCTTGGAGCCACCTGGGCTAGTGGCAGGTGTCCCTGCCCATGGCAGGGGGTGGCACTGGATGAGCTTTAAGGTCCCTTCCCTCCCAAACCATTCTGAGATTCTATAATTAAAAAGGCATCCTCAGCACTAATTGTGTGAGTGCAACTCCCCTCTGGAGCTGTGGATTTTCAGCAGGCCTTTGGGCAGGACGAGCGAGGCAGTTTGTGCTTTAGCAATCACTCCCTGGATCTCCTCGTCGGTTCATGATGAGTTAGGGCTCTGTTGATTCCCTTGCTTATCTCAGTGGTGACATTCAGGATGTTTGGAGGGAAAGGCCTGGGAGTGGAGGACTGGGACAGGAGCAGGATGAAGGAATGCTGGGGCCTGCAGCTGGCACCGCTTCAGCAGAAGTAGCCGACACCTCTGTGGTGTCTTTCATTGCAGGATCTGATTAAACCTCACCGCTCGGGGAGGCAGGCGAGCATTTGAAACCATTTTCTAGTTGAGTGATCTGCAGAGAATGAATAGGCCGTTGTCATGCAGGAGTCAGCAGGAGTTCTGGAAAGGGAACCTGGCCAGCACTGAGCCCCATCCCTCTGCCTCAGCGGGGAGAACGTGCCCTGCCTTTCACTGGGATTGAAAACATTTGCTGTCACAGGCAAACCGGGCCTTCTGAAAATCCAAAATCACATTTCAGCTGCCCGTTTCTCAGTGTCAGACAACGGAATTTTTCTCATCCAGAATTTTGTGAGAAACGCCTTCAGTGTGATGAGTTTTTGGCACAGTGTTCAGCGGTCAGCATGTAGAGCTGTAGTTCTGGGGTTCCTCCCTGCCTGCCCCTGATTCTGTGGTCTCTGGTGCTGGGTTCTTCTCTCCCAGGGCACAAGAACCTCAGGCTGTCCCTGTGCCTGGTTACTCATTCCTGCTCCTGAGCTGTTCTGGTGTCAGCTGGGAACTGGGGACCTGGAGGGAGATTTTTTGGTAGAACTTTTAGGTAGATTAATTCAGCTCCCAGTGAAGGGATCAGTGGGATGCCTGATGTGGCAGGGACAGCAATGTGGGAATAGATGGCTCCACAGAAGCTGTTTCAAGCAGAGTTGCTGCCTTCTATGAAGTAAATCCCTTAATACACCTTTGAGAGATGTTTTTACAGGTGTCACTATAATGCTGGAGTTACTGCAGAGCAAGATACGGATTATCCTTTAAATTCCTTTTTTTTTTTCTGTCTTCGTAGGATCATTTCATCACTCCCTCTGTCTTTGGAAAAATTATTTACAATAACTTCCTGTTCGATATCCCCAAGATTATGGATCTCTGTGTCCTGTTTGGGAAAGGAAATGGTCTCCTGCTGCAGAAGATGATTGGTCAGTAAAAGCCAAGGAACAACTTGCTGCATTTAGGCTTTTGCTTGTGTGACAAGCGACGTTGTGGGGTTTATACCAGTGGAACTGCTCTGAAAATTAATTGTTCAGTAGCAACTGAGATCTGTCATTTCTAGCTCAGATTGTGCTTGTGTTTTTCCATGTGCACTTTGCTTGTTCCAAGGAGAGCTTCGTGTCCTGCTTTGCTGCCCTGAGCTAGGCTCATGTAGTTAGGCATAAAGCCAGGCTCAGCTGTTTCCTGTGCCAATTGAATGTGTCCTCACCCTTGGAGAGGAACGTGGGGCTCTGTAAAAGCCTGCTAGGGATGGGAAGGGGTGAGGAGGGCTGGGAGAGGGGCACAGTCCAGCTCTAAGTGCTGCTGTTCCCAGAGCTGGGAGCCAAGTGAAACATTCCATGTGAGGTAATCACTGCTCTGGGAAGTGGGAGAACCTGAAACTTCAATGCAGACATTGATGTATCCAGAGCTTCCAAACCACAAACGCTTCATGGCCTTGCTCAAGCTGTGCTTATCCCTGGGTTTCTGTGTCTCTCCACACGGCCTCAGTGGCGAGTACACAGGCAGGAACAGCCAGCCCTGGTGCTGAGGAGTGAAGATGGAGCACATTGATTTAGCTTCTCTGTTTATCCTGTGCTGCCTTCCCACTCCTCTGATCTTTAACAGCACCGGAGCACCTCAGTGGAAGAATATCTACCCTTGGATTAAATGAGCTCTCCTGAATTCTAACCCACTTTGTCTGCAGCTCACGGGATGAAGCTTTTCCATTTCTTTGGTAGTTATTTTTGTCTCATTTCCAAGTTCACTAACATGAGAAGTGTTAGAGATCACGTGGTGCAGACAGATTTCCAGCCAGAGAAGTCTTAGATAAACCTTTGCATTTTTAATCTTTTTATCCTTTTTCAGTAACTTCTACTCTAAATTCCTCTGTCGAGCCTCAGAGATGGAAAGCAGGCATGGCAAGATAGATACTTCTCTTTCAGATGCTAAACTAAGATTATCTGGGACTTAAAATATTCCAAAAAAGACCTAAGTAGTGAAACCTCCTTTGAATTATGCTCTGGAGTGCCACACAATCATGCTGCATGCAGGTGACCATGGATTTCTCACCTGATCATTTAATTATGTCGTGACAATAATGGCATGAGCAGTTCTGCTGTGTAATTCATAACTTCATAAACTTGAGGTTCTTCTCAGGGTATAAAGTTACCTGAATATCTCATAGCTCTGTCCTTGCTGGAGAACTCTTAATTTTCATAATCTGAACAGTAATTCCCTGGAAAACAGGAGCCTCGGTGCTTACTTGGTGAGGATTTATGGTATGGCATTACTCGGTGGAGTATTTTATAAAGATAATGGAGTCCTAGTAATATAATAGCAGGTGTTACTAAAGCCTCATTACCTTTAAGAAATATTCGGCAGCACATCTCCTGGTGTGTGCTGAACTGTTATCAGTAATTAAAAGTCAACTCCAGTTGTCAAATAAAGGAACTGGGGTTGTTCAGTGATAGTATTTGCATTATTCATTGATTCAGCCCCTGGAGCGTGAATCATCTGACATCTCATTTGCTCTGCTCTGATGAGCATATTCCCATTGCTGGATCTCTGTGGCATTGGAGAGCTGATGGATCAGCTCTTTGGGAGCAGGGCCTGTGCATGAGCTGAGGAGGGAGGGTGGGCTGTGTAGGTGTGTCAGCAGTGACACAAGTGCCACTTTCTGCTGCAAATTTGCCCGTTGGCCTCAATGTCCGGACCGATGGAAATGCTCTCCTTTCCCTTTTCAGGAAATATCTTCACTCAGCAGCCTGGTTACTTCAGTGACCTTGATGAAACTCTGCCCACTGTCCTCCAGGTACTGCTTTCCTGCTGGGATTTCATCTGGAAATGTGGCATAACTTGGAAAGTGGAAAGGGAGCATTGTAGGCAGGCCGAATGTATTTCATGAAATCATGGAATATCCTGAGTTGGAAGGGACCCCCAAGGATCATCAGGCCCAACCCCTGGCCTCGCACAGACACCCCAACAATCCCACTCATTGTCCAAAAACTCCTTGAGCTCTGACCACCCTCTGGGGGAAGAACTTTCCCTAATATCCAGCCTAAACCTCCCCTGCCTTTGCTGTTTGTTAATGTGTGTCAGGGAGCTTTTGAACCTTTATCTAAAATTATTTCTTGATGACTCTTCCCTCCCGCCTTCCTTCAGCTTCTGGCCTTCTTTTCTGCTGTGTCTCCCTGCTGGCTCCTGTCTGTTAACACTGCACTGTTCTCCTCATGCAGGTGTTCAACAATATTTTGCACAAGTGTGGTTTGCAGTGTGAAGGGGCCTCTGCTGAGCCCCAGAAACTGGAAGAGAAAGTCAGTGTGACTGCAGGGAACATGCCCCTCCAGGTAGGACTGAACTCTCCGTGCTCCTGCATGCTGAACAGACTGCAGAGGATCATTCTGTTCCCAAAAGCTCCCACAGCTCTGGTTCTGTGCCATCGTTGCACTCTTTGTCCTGGACATGATGATAAAACCTTTCCACCATATCCTTTGGAACGTGGATAGTTTTAAACCTGACAACTTTTTTTGCTTAACCAGCTTATAAATAATGTAACAGAATATCTGACAGAAGTCTCCACTGAAGTAGTGATAAGAGCTTTTCCCTTCAGAAATGTGTGTTTTAACAACAGTGTAATTTAATTGTGGTTAATTAAGAGGGGTTTGCGTGCTGGAGGCTGTGCCAAGACACTGAATGTGGTCCTCTACAAAACCTTGGTATTTCAGTTTGTGTGTGTGAACAAACTCAGTTCAAACTATGGTATATTGATAAATGATAGTTGGAAACTCTCATTTAGTGTGTCATTCCGTTGGTTTCAGCTGCCTCAGAAATGCAGCATGCGCTGAAGCAGACTGCTGAACACATCCCTTGGATTGCCATGTTTCTGCTGTGCAGTGCTTCATGAAAAGTGCTGCATGGGGAGGAGTTCCATATGTGGAGGGTGTACAGGGGGCAAAGCCACTGTCCAGAGCAGCATCTGATGAGGGCTCTTACATCTCACAGGATCTTTAATGAAAGCAGACAGTTGGGATTGCATTATAGGTCTCTAAAGGGTAGGAGTTTCAGGAGAAGTGTTGTCTCCCAGACCCTGTACCAGATTTATGGTTGATACAGACTCTGTGCAGTCAGGAAGAGGCCTGGCCCCAATATTCTGTGTCTCTGCTGGGACAGATTGTCTGGCTCTTCCCTCAGTAACTGCTCTTTCCCTCTCAGGAGCTGAAGGACATTGTGCTGTATTTATGTGACACCTGCACAACTCTCTGGGCCTTTCTTGATGTCTTTCCCTTGGCTTGTCAGACCTTCCAAAAACACGAGTTTTGTTACAGGTAGGAGTTTTGTTTGGAGTGCAGACAGAGCTTGTCCTGACCGTGTAAAAATACTGAATGTGCTTCTGTGTCCTGCCCCATTATTAAATGGGGATTTTTAAAAATTGTTAAATTAGATTTAATGGAGAGGCTGCTGGGTTCTCTCTGACAGAAATGCAGCATAATAAATGCATGGATGCATGTATTTTCTGTTCTGTGTGTGTCATTGTACTCAGTGTGCTCTGGGGAGGGTGGAGAGGAACGAGTTATGGACAAAAAGAACTTCCTGCTGTAGGACCCAAAGCAAGGGAAGCAGAAAGCATTTCAGAGAAACAGTTCTTCAAGGTCTGAAAACAAATGTCTTAGGTGTTATGCCCGAGTTTTGTGCTGGAGAATATCAGTGAAGTTTGGTAAAAGCTGAGTGGCTGGCAGAGGGTGACAAGGCATGAGAGGGAAGAGCCTCCAGCTGTGCCAGGGGAGGATCAGGTTGGGTATTAGGGGACATTTCTTCATGGAAAGGCACTCCAGGCAGGGGAGTCCCCATCCCTGGAGGGATTTTACAGCCAGCTGGATGTGGCACTTGGGGACATGGGTGGCCTTGGCAGTGCCGGGGAGTGGTTGGACTCCATGCTCTTGGGGCTTTTCCAACACGAAGGTTTCTGTGGTTCTGTGGGCGTTGAGCCCTGGTAGGCTGCAGATCTGCGTTGGGAGTTTTTCTGGGTTGAGCAGATGGTTCTGATCCAGCACCAGCAGGCTTCTCAAATGCTTTTCTTTCCTACCTCTTCAGAGAGCTCTCTGTGATTTACTTAGACTGCTGCTCTTTGTCTGTGGTGCATTTGCTTGTGTTTTGGGGCAAAAATACCGAAATGAGGTGATGCTCATGGGTACTGCTGGTGAGGAGGGTTTAATGAAATCAGCCATTTGTTCTGCCTTTTAGCAAATGAGTTTTGGAACCTCAGCTGACAGGTACAATTTTTTTTCCCCCTTTGTACAGATTAGCTTCGTTTTATGAACTGGCAATTCCTGAGCTGGAATCTGCAATCAAGAAGAGGCATTATGAAGATAACAGGTGAGAATTCCTGCAAAGATCTTCAGTGAGATTTCCCAGGGCACAGTTAAAAATTCACTTCATGCTACTTTACCCATCCCTGAGGAGCCTGGGGGTTTTTATGCTGCTTCAAAGAGCTCTGAAGAGGTGACTTCTGTAATTCCAAATTTTCCTGGGCAGTAGGGTGACGAATCATTTTTAGTGCTGAATAAGAAGGAATTTGATGGGTGGTGCATTCAAATCGTAACAAAGTGTGAGAACATGAATGATATCTCTGTGTGGCTCAGTCTCACTGTGAGGCACAGGCTGTGCTGGTACAGTGGGGGTCTCTTGTGGGGAGCTGCCAGGACAACTGGGATCAAAACCAGCTTTATTTGGAGCATGCATTTTCCTTAATGACCATGAAATGTATCTAATATCTGGTCTTTGCAGTAAGGAAATGATTCTCCTAATGAAATTCTTCTTCTAAAGGATTGACTCCGGCATGAAGGTGTATTACAGATTCTTGTGCTGACACCAACAATGTCTTTTGTTCTCTCTGAAGTGTTTTTGCTGATCTGTGGAGGAGGATTTCGCACTCCAGAAAGAAGATGATAGAAGTTTTTCACATCCTAATAAACCAAGTCTGCCTGCAGCCCATCCTGGAGAGCAGGTATTGGCACTTGGCTCTGTGCTACTCGCCAATTATTTGATTGCTGTGTGGGAGAAATTGTTTCTCATTTACAAATTTACTGGAGAAAACGAACAGAAAGTGCTGTTTGTGTTGGGATTATAGCCAAAGACTTGGCTAAGGTCAAATCCTCTTGTCATGTGTATCAGGAATGTTCCAGATGGAGCTGTTTGGTGCAGAACCTCTGTGGTGAGCTGGGTGCAATGAGCTTTCTGACTCCAGTGTGTGGCTCGTGCAAACTCTGATCGTGTGTAACACCTTGAGACCTGAGGGTGACCTTCCAGGACCTGGAGGGCCCAACAGCACAGATGGAGAGAGACTGTTTGCAGGGGCTTGGAGTGGCAGGACCCAGGGAATGGCTTCCCACAGACAGAGGACAGGGATATTGGGTAGGAATTGTTCCCTGTGAGGGTGGTGAGGCCCTGGCACAGCGTGCCCAGAGAAGCTGGGCATCCCTGGCAGTGTCCAGGCCAGGTTGGAGGCGGCTCAGAGCAGCCTGAGCTGGTGGAAGGTGTCTGTGCCTATGGCAAGGGGTGGCACTGGCTGGGCTTTGAGTCCCTTCCCACCCAAAGGTGCCTTGGAGCAAGGCTTGGACCCAGGGGTTTGGGCACTGAGGCTGCAGTGGCAGTTTGTTTGGCAGGTATTCTTGCACAGGTGAGCACAAACTTTCTGGAGGGTTCACTGGTGTAATCCCAAGACATCATAAAAGCACCATTACAAAAGCTCTGCACATCCTCTTCTGCTCACTGCAGGTCTGAGGCATCAAACTATAAAGTCTGTCTGAGAACTTGTAATTCTGTGTGTGATACAGCTTTAGATTTAACTGCTGAAATGTTTGCTGTAGCCTTAAAAACCACTTGCTTCCATTTGACTCTTTGCTCCTGTGAAAGCCAAATCTGGTTTGAAATCTCTTTGCAAATCAGGCTTTCCCCAAATATGATGGTTTGGCTGGTGGGGCCAAACGTTGGCAGACTAACCCCTGAGTGTTTGCTGTGCTGTGTTTCCTGCAGCTGTGAGAATATTCAGCCATTTATTGAGGAGTTTCTGCAGATCTTCACCTCGGTGCTTCAGGAAAGGAGGTGAGTCTGGCTGGCAGGAGGCCTGAGGGGGGCTCAGCTCCTTCCTCTGCCATTCTTTACAGCAGAATTGCCTGAGGCAGCATTACGAGGCATTTGGGAGTCAGAAATCTTTGTAAGTAGTTGGGAGAAGTGCAGTGAGAGGATTTCAGCCTGCAGCACACACCCTGGCACTGAGAAATGCTATTCTTCACTCCCTTTAATCCAGCCTCTCAAAGAGGAGAAGAACAATTTAGCCATTAGCTCCCTTGACAAGTTAGGCTGTTATTACTGATCTGTGCTTTCCAGCTGGGCTGACCAGACCAGAAAAATATTAAACACTAATGCTGGAGATGCAAAGGAAGTGGCAGAACTGGGAATTCCATCTTGTCCTCCTGCCCATGCTGGCATTCTGAGCACGTTCACATGGTAAAACAGATTTTCCCTGTAATGCAGCACTGGGTTCCAGCCCTCACACCTGAGGAGTGTTGCTGTGGTGTAGTGAGACCAAAATCAGGCATGGCTGGAATCCAGCATTGGGTGAGAGGTTCTCTGTTCCTGCCCGAGAGCTGATGCAGTCAGAGAGGCACAGTAGTGGTAATTAATTGAGCTGCACTGATTAAACTTGCTCCTGTGTTTTCAGATTTCTCCGTGACTACGACGAGCTGTTCCCCGTTGAGGATGATGTGAGTCTGCTCCAGCAGGCATCCTCTGCACTGTATCCTTGGGCTTTGCAAACCTGGCTGATCCTGGATTCCTTCACACCAGTGACATTTCTGCCTCTGCTAAAGCTGCATGACTGGCAAGGAGTACTGCAAAGTTTTCCCTTAACAGAAAAAAAAAAAAAGGACAAGGGGGAATTGTTGCCCAGAGAAGCAGAGGCTGCCCCGTCCCTGGAAGTGTCCGAGGCCAGGCTGGATGGGGCTTAGAGCAACCCGGTCTAATGGAAGCTGTCCTTGCCCATGGCAGGGGGTGGGACAAGATGAGCCCTAAGGTCCCTTCCCAGACCATTCACTGTTTCTCTGAGTGTTGATGCACAAGTTTGGGCATCGCTGACAATCCTGTAGTTACTGCAAGGTGATCCCTGAATGCGTGCATCCAGGAATGTCCTTAATGCTGTGCTCTTAGAGATGAGACCAGGACAGCCTATATCCTCCAAGCAGTGGAAAGTGCCTGGGAAGGGGTGGACAGGAAAAAAGGACAAGCTGTTAAAGATCCAGCAGCATCCAACAGAGCTTCAGCGACAGCAGAGAGCACCCCTGAGGGTGGGAAGGATCTGGGGGCTGCGTGTGCCCTGGAGGGTGAGGTGGGTACAGCCCTGTGGTGGGACTGGGCTCCGTTCTTCCTGGGGGCCCTGCTCTTCCTGGCCTTCTTCAGTCTGTGAGGACAGGCTTGATTTGCTCAGCTTTGGGGACAACATGAGATTTGGTGTCATTTCTGACCTTTGCTGGATCTCTGTGCAGCCTTGGGAAATGAGAACTGAAGCTACACCTGAATCCTGAGTTATCTCTAAGCAAATTGCTTCCAGCTCTCATTCCAGCTTGGGTTTTCCCTTGCTGGGGATTATTCAAATACTCTGCTTCATCCCTGCAGTTCATGTGCATATTTTTGAAATGCAGAGCTCGCCTGTTATTTGAGGAAGGGATTCTCCAGGGTGTCCTTGCTGACTCAGGCACTGCCAAAAGCAGCTGCGTACCCAAATCTGTGTCGGAAACCTTGTGTAGTTTAAAAAGCCCATTTCTCTTTTGGCTTCAGTCTTGGACTTGTGTGTTCAAACCCTGGCAGCCCAGAGTGCTGCTGTCCCTGTGTTCCTTGTGCTCAGCTCTGTCCCTCCCCAGTGCCCAGCAGCTGTGTTTGGTGTCTGCAGTGTGCCGGCGCTGCGGCCGCGCCCGTCGCCCGCGTGTCCGGCGTGGAGCTCGACTCCCTCATCTCCCAAGTGAAGGATCTGCTGCCAGAGCTTGGAGAGGGATTCATCCTGGCCTGCCTGGAGGAGTATGGATACGACACGGAGCAGGTGATCAACAACATCCTGGAAGATAAGCTGGTGCCATACCTGGATAAGCTGGACCGAAGGATGCAAAGGTGTGGGACAAGCTCTGGTTGCTTCTGTCTCACTTAATTGTTCTCCCTGAGGGCTCAACACTCGTAGATTTCTAAGAATTCTCATATTTGGGGTAGAAAACTGCAGGGAGAGCTTCTCGTTGTCACCTGTCATCAGTTTTCTGCCCTCCTTGTGTCCCTGCAGAGGAGTGGGACCTTTGCTGCTCAGTGTTGGAGTTGTGTTTTGTGACAGGGGACAAAAACACTCGGCTAGACTAGACTAGAATGGAATAGAATGCTGGGCAATAGAATATGTTGCCTTCAAAAGTTATTTTGCTGCAGCGTTTGCTGTCACAGGTGTGAAAATCTCAATGTCCTGCAGGAAAGGGCATCTTCAGAGGAGCCAAGTAAACTGGAATTCAACCCACAGGGTCAAAGATGGTGATTTAACAGGCTGCTGGTTTGTGAGTGAAGATATGACAATTCAGATCTGGTTTTATGTTCCCTCTGACAGACTTGCCAGGCTTGTCCTGCTTTCCTGGATTGGACAAGGAGGGTTTATAGCTGGTGGCAGGAGCGAGTTGTTGGAGTTTGTCTGCAGCTGTGAGTGTGTGTTTGTGCTGCAGCAGCAGTTCCTGACAGAAGCATCAGGATGTGAACGTGCTGTTTGTTCACATTTCATGGAGTTATGGGCAGATCGTCTCACTGTTGCACTAAAGGAAAGCATCTTTATCAGAAAAATGATGTCAGAAATCTTAGTTTTGCAACAATCTTTGTGTTCCCACAGTCAAATCTGCTGACTTTGGCACAACTGGTGCAGGATGGGTTTTAGGAGGGATTGGTTTTTCTGCAAAGCCAGCAGTTCCACAAGATAGAGCTGCATTTTTTTTTTCTGCCTGCCTTTTGCATCTTGAAACAAAGCTGTTGGTTCAATAGGAAATGTCGAATTCTGACCCCTGCTGATTTATAGGGGAGCACAGCAGCAGTTGCAGCTGCCCAGCTGAGCTGTCTGCACCACCAAAATGAATGTCAAAAGTACAGTCTTTTGACTTACAAGTTGAACAAACATAAACCTGGAACCCTGAGAAAGATTTAACAAGGGAGATAAATATCTTGAAATCAGCAGCAACAAATTATTGGAATTTTTTTTCCAGCCTGTAATTCATCACACTTAGTGTTTGTCTTCACTGAGTCACTGTGTTGAGACCAGGCAGTCTGTTGAATATTCTGTTGTCCTGCATGGTTTGATAGACTCTGAAACGAACAGAAGAATTTTCTCCTGTCTCTCTGCGAGTTGCTTTGGTTTCCCCTCACATCCAAGCTTTGGGAAGTGCTGTGCTTGTGCCAGAGCGTGGCTGGGAGGGGAAGGGGTGACTCAGCCAGCACCTCTGGGTGTGCTCGGGATCCTTTTGGGACTGACAAAGGATAAACCAAGGGCTTAGGGAAGGGAGAGGATTTCTGCTCCTCACTTCACTTTTGGTTTTATTCTCTCTCCTTGTTTTTTAACAGACAGCTGAAGCCAGACCCTACCCCTCTGGTCAGCTCTCGCTGTAACGTTTTCCAGAATGATGAGTTTGATGTTTTCAGTAGGGATGCAGTGGATGTGTCTCGGATCCAGAAAGGCAAGAGGTGAGTGTTGGCACCCAGAGATTAACTCTGCCTGTCAGGGGGAGCAAACACCTGGGAACCTGCACATTTGTCTCTCCTAAAAACCCCTTGCAGGAATGTTTTGGCAGGGAGGAAGGCTTATCAAAAATGTTTCCCACCTGTTTGTCTGGGAAAGTAAAATGGAATATTATGAGGGGGGTGGTTTCACTTAGTGTTTTGCCTAATTGACTCTCCTGTGTCTGCTGCTGGAGATTGCTCTGCCAACCTCATTTGTAATGTCAGGCCCTTGCTCCTTGGGCTTAATGTTAAACTTGCACTGAACAACAAACCTTGAAGAGCACCATCCCCGAGCTTGGGATTGTGACTCAGAGCTCAGAATAACTAATGACTTGATTTAGAGCCAAGGGAAGATTCAATATCCATCTGATAGCATTCAGTGCCTTAGACTACTCCTGTTGTTCCTGCTGCTGTAAAGCTTCCTGCAGAAGGGCACTCGGACTCGTGGAGTAGTTTGGGTTGGGAGGGACCTTTAAAGGTCATTTAATCAATCTGCCTGCACCGAGCAGGGATCCCCCTGGCACGAGCAGAGATTTCTACAAAACCCCAGCAGTTTGCACTTTGCTTTCTGCCTGGCTGGGTGTGTGGTGCTGGCTCCCACTGATGTCAGCTCTGTAGTGCGGTTCCCTTGTTCCAGATTCTTTTAAAACATAGCACAGAACCATGGAATGGTTTGGGTTGGAAGGAACCTTAAAGCTCATCTCGTTCCACCCCCTGTCATGGACAGGGACACCCTCCACTAGACTTTAAGCACCTCCTTTAACCAGCCACGTGTGATCTTAATGTTGGGATGTATTTACACAGCAGATAAATAAAATTTTGTCTGGCTGGAGTTGGAGCCACGTGACTCCCAGTTAAGGTTTTGGTTGCAAAGTTGCATCACACTCTAGGAGAAAACCATTTTGTCCCCAAGTCCAGTGGCCCAGCTCCTCAGAGCAGTACCACAGTGCTGATCCTGTCTTGGCTGAGCAAGAATTTCTTTTTTCTCTGGCCAAGGCCATGACTTTTGTTGTGTGCTTAGCTGAGAATTCACAGACAGAACCTTTCTTCTCAAGATGGTGCCTTGCTCTGTGAGAGAAGTGCATTGTACAGGTGTGCTGGGTTATCCCTGTTTCCCAAAGCCTTGCACAGATGTGCTGGGTTATCCCTGTTTCCCAAAGCCTTGCTGGTTATCTCTGTTTCCCAAAGCCTTGCTGGGTTATCCCTGATTCCCAAAGCCTTGCTGCAGCAGCTGGTCAGGGCCAGAGAGCACCGAGTTCAGCAGAGAGCAGCCAGTGGCTGGAATACCCTGCTCGCAGCTCCCTCTGCAGATCACTTGGAGAGCTTTGGAAGCTGTAAATCATCCCTGAGCTGGGCTCTGGGATCTGCTCCCGTGGCACTGCCCTCCAGGGAGGCCTCCTCTCCAGGGGCACCATCACTCCTGGAGAAGTTCTCCTCTCTCCTGCTGTAGTTGTGTGACCTCTTGGGATTATCTTCTTGCTGCTGCTCTTCCTGGTGTCGTTTGCCTCCCTTCATCTCAGAACATTTGGGAAAACTCTGCAGGACTCCAGACATATTAGCTGTGGTTTGAGTAGTTTAAAACCTGGAGATCAGCAGTGCCCAAAGATAACCATATCCAGCTGAATCCAGGGAAAAGCTGCAGTACCTTGTCTCCAGGATTTAATACTCGGCACTGATGGTTCACCACCCCAGTGTTGGAGTAACAGGGCTCTCCAAGCTTAGTCTGAGATCTGCTTTGTATTTGAATTGTAGCAAATATGTAATTTTATTTTTTTCCTTCTAAATACCTTTTGCTCACCAAATTCTCTTTGTGTTGCTAAGCCTGGTGTCACCATGGTGTCTAAAGAGCCAGAGCAGGTTGTCCTGGCCACTCCCAGCTGCAGCAGTTTGGGGCTCTCAAGGGACTGTCCTTGAGAAAGAGAAATCCAGCCAGGACGAGGAGGGAATCAAACACAGGGAAATGAATGTGCCAGCATCGATTCTGCTGATCCTGAAAAGTGATGGCACTTGTCTGTGCCTGTCCAGCCCTAGTCCTCAGCTGAATCTGTCTCCTGAAGCCAGAGCACGTCCTGAGCTCCATGGGACTAGAGGAGCTACCCCACTGTTTTTCCTGGGATTGGTGCCCAGCCCATTTCATGCAGCTCCTCTGCAGTCACCAGACCAGCTCGACAGGAAGCAATTAGCAGGTGCTAGGTTCAGCCTCAGCTGGATTCCCACTGGAGGTGTTATCCCAGGGATCCCGGGATGGGTGAACTCACGTGCTTGGGAGGGCATTGTGCAGGCAGTGAGTCATGGCAGAGAGGGAAGCACCTCCAGCTGTAAACTTCCTTTGTTTTGAGATTCTAAATGAAAATCGGGTTTCTGGATCACATCCCCTCAGTCTGTCCCCTCCTGAGTCTCTGCCACTGCCTTGGGCTGGTCCTTTCTCTGATGAAATCCGCTGATGCTGGGTCCTCCTGGACTCTGGGGAGCTGCAAGAAGTCCTGGGAATGCTGGACAGCAGAATCCTCTGTTGCTTTGCAGTAAATATGTACTTGGCTGGTCTGAAAAATAGGACTTAAGAGCTTATGCTTGTGCAGTTTGAGACACTCAGCAGCTGCTTTTTAATCCCTCAGATTTTTGGTCTTCCCTTCTTTAAAATGACTATAATTTACTTGCCTTCTAAATTTAAAAAACAAGCCCTTGCAGTGCTCCAGGAGGTTGAATCACAATCACTCTCTACTGTTTTGCTCTTTGCCTTGGGAGTTGTGTTTAGTCTCCTCCTCACCTGCACTGGTTATTTTTTTGATCTCCCCATCTGTCCTCCCATGTGTCCTTTTGATTTCCCCATTGTCCTTTTCCCCTCACGTTTGTGCTCCATGCCCCTTGGCCAAGTTTCATCTGGAAAAGAATTGCATTTGGCCTCCTGTGAAAGCTTCCCCTCTGTCTGAAGTGACAGTGGTGGTCCCCAATTCCTGCTCTTTTTTAGTGCCCAAACAACCTTGGTACAAATGACCCCCCCCTGGATCGCTCCATCCAGCCCCGGGGCCCAGCACAGGAGGGAGCTGGAGCTGCTGGAGTGAGCCCAGAGGAGGCACCAGGATGATCAGAGGGATGGAGCAGCTCTGCTGGGAGGAAAGGCTGAGAGAATTAGGATTGTCCAGCCTGAAGAGAAAGCTCTGAGATGACCTCATTGTGCCCTTCCAGGACCTGAAGGGGCTGACAAGAAAGACAGAAGAGAGATTGTTTACCAAGGCTTGGAGGGACAGGAGCCAGGGAATGGCTCCCAGTGCCAGAGGGCAGGGCTGGCTGGGATATTGGGATCCAGGAATTGTTCCTGGGAGGGTGGGCAGGCCCTGGGGCAGCTGTCCCTGGATCCCTGGCAGTGTCCGAGGGGACTTGGAGCACCCTGGGGGAGTGGAAGGTGTGAGGTGGAGTAAGATGAACTTTAAGAAGGAGCTTTAAGATCCTTTCCTGCCCAAAGCATTCCAAGATTCTGTGAGCCAGCAGGTGGGGTAAGGAGGGCCTGTGGCACTGGGGATGGGACTTGCATCGCTTCACATTCCACTGACTAAACAGGGGCAAAAGCAGCTCCAAAAGGGAAAGTTTTGACCTGTGCCTTTTCCTGCCCTGCTCCTCCCGGGCAGGAGGGAGAGGGACACGACTCGGAGCTTGGTGAATGACAAGCAGCTGGTGAGGGAGCAGAGGCAGCGCTACAGCCAGTACAGCGTGGTGCTGGAGGAGCTGCCCCTGGCCCCGGGGACAGCCCAGCCCTTCGGCGACTACGAGGACGAGTACGACGACACCTACGATGGCAACCAAGTGGGCGCCAACGACGCCGACTCCGACGACGAGCTCATCTCCAGGAGGTGAGTGCTGAGGGCAGGAGGAGGGAGGGAGCCACGCTCCCGTTCTCACAAAGCTGCTTTGGGCTCTGCTCCCCCCCTGTGAGAGCTTCAAACCAAGCCCTTGCTCTGTTTTCACTGTGAAGGTTTGGGGCTCTCTCCTCCTGTGGACAGGGAGTGTTCCCAGGGCAGGCTGTTCCTTGAACGATTCCTTAAAAGTGATTTCACCCTTGAGGCAAAGAACCTCAATGAAAAGCAGTTGTACGTAAATGCAAACCCCAGCCAAACAATTCCTAACCTTGGAGAATGTGTTGCAAAGGAAAACAAGAGTGTGTCCAGGAAGTTCTCCAGCTCCCACTTGGCCATTGCCTCAATTAATCAGCAAATCCAAGAGGGGAATTTACCATGTGTGGAAAGTTGTACTCAGCAATGCTTCTCCTTAGAGAAACTACTCTGCAGCAGGGAAAAAATGGCTTGGAAAATCAAACCTAAAATGGCTGGTTAGCAAAGGAAAACTTCAAAATTTGGGAAATTTTACAAGCAGACTTTCCCCTGCCAATCCCCTTGGAGGGGACACCTAGAATTGAGTCCCTGATGGGCTGCAGAGCACTCTGCACCATGACTGTCAGCTGCACACAATTAGCTTTTGGGAAGCAAAGGGTTAGTGGGGGATGGAGGCTGGGGACTATTTATTTTAGAAACTCTGTGGTTTAAAAGCTGCTTTAACATTTCTGAAAGTGGTTTTTTGAGCTCTTATGTATTAGGAAGATGTCACCATTCCTAACCTCAAACCAAATCGATGCTTTGAGGCTCTTTTGTCCCTTTTTTCCCCCTCCTAAGGTGTTGAGAAGCTTCAATTTCAACCCTTTTTGTGTTGTGCCTGTAAGAATGTGGCACCCAGGTGTTTTCCCCTCTTTCAGGTCTCACTGCCCCTAGAAACAATTAGTGGATGTCACTGCTGAGAACTGGATCTGTTGGTTTGACATAACAAAGGCTTTTCTAGTTCTACATTTATTTCCTTGGCAGTGGAATGGTGGGTCTGAATTCCAATGGAATTTAAACACAGACACATATTTATGTTAAAGAAGAGTTATAGGTATGTGGTAAATTCTTCCTCCACCCCCAGGCCCTTCGCTCTGCATGTCCAGAGTGATTCATAAAGCCTGATTAATTTCTCCAGGGATTTCCCCCTATTGGAAACTGGGGCACAGCACTGGAACTGGGGCTCCCTGGATAGCCCTGACCAGTCAGAGGGTTTGGAGCACAGCACTGGCTGAGCATTTCATGGTTCTGTTCAAATTGGTCTTGTACAGCAGCTGCTCCCTGTCTGCTGAGCTAAAGCCTAGCAAAGGATAATTCTTGATATTGCCTCGTGGCTGTGTCTGGCTGCCCATTTCACAAAGGAAGCAGTTGTTTCTGTGGAGAAATTCCTTGTGAGGTTTCAGGGTTGTTTTTTTGTTTTTTTTTTTTTAAACTATTATTATTATTTTCAGTGACAATTTCATAGTGAACATTCCCCAGTGGAGAGTGTGTGTTTGTTAATTGCCCATAGGAATGTGGCATTAACTCCTGGGTCTTCTGGTTCTTTTTGTTCAGGAAAATGAATTATTAAATCTGTAGAGTCTCATCTTTCTAAAGACATAATTCAGACCAAAAAGGATGTGCTGTTCACAGAAATGATTATGGCTGTGCTGTTTTCTTTTCTAACTATTTGTGTCTTAATTCCCAGGCCGTTCACAATTCCTCAGGTCTTGAGACCTAAAGGACAGGACGAAGGACAGGACACAGAGGAAGAGGATGAAGAGGAGGAGGAGGAAGCTGAAAAGGAAAGAACAAAGGTGACATTTAGCTGGAGTTGCATTAAAATGTACCATATTTCTTCCCTGCTTCACCTGCAGGTGATGTGGAGCAGATTTCCTGTTCCAGAGAGGGAATCTTTGAGCAGCAGCAGGGACTGAGCTGCTGTTCAGTGGCTGCTGGGCTGTGATGTGTCCCCGAGGACAGCTCTCCACTGCTTCCCAGTCCAGCTGTGCTAGAGCAGTGACATTTCCTCTGTGGGGAGCTTTAATCTGCTTTATCCCAGAGACAGCCAGTGCCAGCAGAGCACTCTGAGGGTCACTGACACTCCATTTCCAGGGATGTGGTTTTCAGGCAGGTTTTCTTGTGTTTCTGAGTCCCTGGCACAAATCCCACTGGTCCAGAGGTAATGAACCAGGAATTTACTCTGTTCCAAACAGAATCCTCTCCTCTCCAGGCTTTTGCACGGTGCTGATGACTTTCCTGACCTGTTCCTTTTCTCCTTGTAGGACCACTTTGTGCAGGACCCGGCGGTCCTGCGGGAGAGGGCTGAAGCCAGGCGCCAGGCATTCCTTGCCAGGAAGGGGTAAGCAAGGATCTCCCTCTTGCTCTGCAGCTGTTTCTGCTGCTGACTGCAATTGTTGAGGCTGTTCCTGCTCCTTGACATTCCTGTATATCCTTCCTATCACAGTGGGGTGAGCTTCCTCACCCACCCTTTACTTCACTGCTGGTTGTTTCAGCCCATTGAGGAGGGGTAGGCATGGCAAGGGGGGGTGGAGAGGATCATTGGGTGAGGGGGGACCTTAAAGCCATCTTGTTCCACCCCTGCCATGGGCAGGGACACCTCCCACTGTCCCAGGCTGCTCCAAGCCCCATCCAGCCTGGCCTTGGGCACTGCCAGGGATCCAGGGGCAGCCCCAGCTGCTCTGGGTACCTGTGCCAGGGCCTGCCCACCCTCCCAGGGAAAAAAAATTCTTCCTAAGAGCCAGTTTAAATCTCCCCTTTTTCAGCATAAAGCCATTCCCCTTTGTCCTGTCACTTCAAGCAGCAGAACCCTGTGCAAGACATGATCTTGAAGAGCACAACTTCCAGAGCTCCACCAGCTCCCACAGGGATTTTGGGACAGTTTCAGAGCTGTTTTTAGCTGATGGGCTCAGTGTGTGGAAGGACACAGTGCTGGTGTGGCTGATGCTGCTCCTGGGCTGCTGTGGGAGCCCTGGGATGAGCTGAGGCTGAACCCCTCCCACCCCGGAGCTTGTGGGGATCTGGGATTTCATCCCCAGGAGTGCAGCGTGCCTGTGGTGATGTCCTTCCTCTGTGTCCTCCAGGCACAAGCACGACAGCTCTGCCGTTGTTGGGAATGCCAAGGGCCAGGGGCAGAACCGGGAGACGGTGCAGGAGCGGAGGAGGAAAGAAGCAAACAAAAGCACAAGGGCCAACCACAACCGCCGGGCCATGGCCGACAGGAAGCGCAGCAAGGGCATGATCCCTTCCTGAGCAGCTCCCTGCCCCAGGCCCCGTTTCCTCGGCGTTCCCTGTGCTCAGGGGATGGACGTGGTGTGCAGTCCCTGGCCCTGGGCTCACTCGGAGCTGCATTCCCTGGGGGAGTGCTGCCCGTTGCCAGGAAGGAGCTGCCCTGACTGCGTGTGCCAGGGGCTGCACCCAGTACCCGGGACAGGCTGCAGCAGCCATTCTTGCCCTTTTGTACTGTTTATAATAGGAAAAGTTTTATTTTCATACTGGCTCCTCGTGCCCTCCCTGCCCCCCCCGGAGCGGGTGGCTCCGAGAGCTCGGCTTCCATGGAGCTGTCTGATCCTGAGCTTCAGCTCCAGGCTGTCCCGAGCTGGAAGGGACCCACAGGGATCTCAGCGCCACTCCTGGCCCTGCCCAGACCCCCCCAACCCCACCCTGTCCCTCCCTGGCAGCGCTGGCCAAAGGCTCCTGGAGCTCTGGCAGCCTCGGGGCCGTGCCCATTCCCTGGGGAGCCTGGGCAGTGCCAGCACCCTCTGGGGGGAAGAACCTTTCCCAAAATCCACCTCAACCTCCTGGAACAGCTCCACGCTGGCAGAGAAAGGCTCAGACTCTTCCCACCGCCAGCAGCCCCACAGGGGTTCGGATGAGTAACACCTTATGGATCTCTGCCCCTTGAGCGAAGCCTGTGAAAACAGACGGTGCAAATAAAAGATGTCGCAGTTGGGTTTTTCTTTCAGCCCTTGCAGACAATACTGATGAACTTCCTGGCATCCAGCTGGGCTTTGTTTGGTTGATACACTGCCTAACGTGCCCCGAGTGTATTTTTTTTTGCACTACAGCAGCGCCTGTTGCTGTCACCCCCCTCCCAGTGAGCAAAGCAGCAGTGCATTTGTGCTCCAGGGCAATTCCAGTGCTGCAGGAGCAGTGCAATGGGAAAGTGGCAGCAGAGTCCACACCTTGGTGCCTGGTGCTGTGCAGAGGGCAGGATTGTGACTGTAGAGTCCACACCTTGGTGCCTGGTGCTGTGCAGAGGGCAGGATTGTGACTGTAGAGTGCACACCTTGGTGCCTGGTGTCGTGCAGAGGGCAGGATTGTGACTGTAGAGTGCACACCTTGGTGCCTGGTGTTGTGCAGAGGGCAGGATTGTGACTGTAGAGTGCACACCTTGGTGCCTGGTGTCGTGCAGAGGGCAGGAATGTGACTGTAGAGTGCACACCTTGGTGCCTGGTGCTGTGCAGAGGGCAGGATTGTGACTGTAGAGTGCACACCTTGGTGCCTGGTGTCGTGCAGAGGGCAGGAATGTGACTGTAGAGTCCACACCTTGGTGCCTGGTGTTGTGCAGAGGGCAGGAAGGTGACTGTAGAGTGCACACCTTGGTGCCTGGTGTTGTGCAGAGGGCAGGATTGTGACTGGAGCTGCCGTGGGGATGTTTGCAGAGGAGCAGAAATGCAGCAGAACAGCCCCTGCCATGAAATGAGGGGAAGCCCTGAGTGCTCCTATCTGTGCCTCCCACAGACAGGCATGGGAAAAGGATTTACATTTCCCCCAAATGCTGCATCCAGGGAAATCCCCTGCTGGGACAGCGCTGCTCTCCTGCAGCTCCCGCTCTCTGCACCAGTGGCTTCAGCTGCTCCCTGCTGCCCGCTGCAGTGCTGTCCCCTCATCCTGCATTCAGCACCGCTTCTCGCTGCTCAGAGCCTGCACCTCCCTCCCAGCAGCAGCCGAGCACAGGGAGCTCCCCGGGCTGGGGCGGTCCCAGGAAGGATTAAACCTTTCTCTTTGCCATCTCCATCAAGCACAGCTGGCACGGAGACAGCTGCAGTTGGGTTTGGCTCCAAGAACACAAGCACGAGTGTTTAAGGTGCTGGTTGTGATCTCAGTAAATGTTTTACCCCCCCTGTTTATCCAACCCAGCAAAGCTCTGGCTCTGATGGGCTCTGCCTCAGCCTGAATTTGCTCCTGATTAGTGACAATGGACTGAGGAGGGAGGGATGGGGCTGAGAAGGTGGGAAGAGAAGGAGGCACTCAGGCAGATCTCCCTGCAGCCACCGGGGAGCTGAGGAATTAACTGAGTCCTTACCCCAGGAAGGGCCCAAATCTCCCCACTTGGAAAGGGGCGTTGGACAGGGCCAGGCTCTTGAGGGAGGAGGGAATGACAGCTCAGGGCGAGAGAAGGTTCAGGGGGGAAGGGCTGGACCATCTTGAAGGTCCCTTTCCCATGTGAACATTCCAGGGCTCCCAGGGAATCCCCAGAGTGATCCCTCTGCCGATGGAGGCAGGAGTGTGGCACACACACTGACCTCACTCCCAGAATAATTAGCACAGCTCTGAAAGCCAGAGCTGAGCTGCAGAGCACGTTCCTGTCGGGGCAGGGCTGCTGCAGCACCTGCAGCTCTGAAAGGGGCCAGCCCAGGAGCCGGGAGGGATTTTTTAAGCTCCTTTTCTGTGGCCAGAGCAGAAGCAGCAGAGAGCTTCTCACCCTTCCCTGTCACCCAACTACAACCACCTAAGTGCTTTCAAAGCCATCCTAACAGTTCCTAAGGAGCAGGGCTGTTTTTAAAGATTCTCCAGCTTCCAGAGAAAGAGGAGGCACAGAGAGGCCAAAGGGCGAGTGAGGCGAACACACAAACACAAGGCAGGACCAGGAGTTTTATTGGAGCACAGTAAGTCGAGCAGAGCAGCAGAACTCCTTGAGTCCCTCTGGCTTCACATCGTATCAGTTGGTGGCTGATTGCATCTGGCTCGGGGTTGTCCTGGCAGGAATCCATTCCCAGTTTCGGGAGGCTCAATCCATCCCTGCAGCACCTGTTGCCACCCCAGGCTGGCTCCTGCTGCTGAGCTGCTCAGTTCTCATACTTGTGCTTGATGTGTTTCCACAGTTTCTGCATGCAAAACGAGCAAAAGGAATAAAAAAAAGACTTTTAGGCAGCTTCTCAGTGGGGCTGGGATAACAGAATCCAAAACTGCAATAATCCTGCCTGGGGAGGTGGAGGTGGGAGTCCTGTCCCGGGTCGGGGGGACACAGGATGCACATGGGAGCTCCTGCTTCCAATCGGGACAGGGAGGAAGCTGCAGATCCCCCTTCCCCTGTTCTGATCGGGTTTGTGGCCCAGAGACGCTGCCCTGAATTCCCACCGGAGGAGAGGGCAGCTCTCTGCACACAAGGGAGGCACAGAACAATCCTATCCATGGAATCAGGGAATGCTTTGGGTGGGAAGGGACCCTAAAGCTCATCCAGCCCCACCCCTGCCATGGCAGGGACCCCTCCCACTGCCCCAGGCTGCTCCAGCCCCAGGCTCCAGCCTGGCCTTGGGCACTGCCAGGGATCCAGGGGCAGCCCCAGCTGCTCTGGGCACCCTGTGCCAGGGCCTGCCCACCCTGCCAGGAACAATTCCTGGATCCCAATCTCCCACCCAGCCCTGCCCTCTGGCACTGGGAGCCATTCCCTGGCTCCTGGCACTTCAGGCTCTTATCCCGAGTCCTTCTCTCCTCTCCGGGAGCCTCTGCAGGCCCCGGATGGGGCTCCGAGCTCTCCCCAAGCCCGCCCGCAGTCATTATCCCGTCACTCAGGAGCCCAAGGACGACTTGACCCCGTTCAAGGGGCTCAGGAATCCAGAATCCCAAGGTTGGCGCTGGGACAGCCGAGGCCAGCAGCCCCGGATCAGCCAAGCCGGGGCACAGAGCAGCTCCTTTTCCCCCTCCCGCTCCCCCCGCGCCTGGCGAGGCCGTTCCAAACGACCAGGGAGGGCATCCCAAGGACACCCCGAGCGCCACGACAGCCGCGGAGCTCCCTCAGGGCGGCGCTGACCCTCAGCGAGCGCCGAGACCCAGCGGGGCCC
>VWZN01003341.1:170195-187561 GCA_013396955.1 Regulus satrapa
CCGCGGCTGTTTCGGGGGTGCTCTCTGCAGTCTGGGGCTCGGGGCAGTGGGAGCGCGGTGTGGAGCCCGTGAGCCCCGCGGTGCTTTGGCTGGAAGGGACCTTGGGGCCCATCCAGTGCCACCCCCAGGGGCAGGGGCAGCTCCCCCCGTCCCGGGGGCTCAGCCCGGCCGTGGGCTCTGCCGGGGCCTCGCTGGGCACCCGGTGCCAGCCGCCCCGCAGCTCTGTGACCCGGCCCCGTGCCTGGGAACCCGCCCGATCGCCGCCCCTCCCTGGGCTTCGCTCCTTTTAACCTCAGCGAGGTCAGAGCGGCCTCGGAGCGACTCTAGCACGGATGGGGGAGAGGCAGATTTGGGTTTAGGGAGGCAGAGCAGGCAGGGATGGGGCGGGGGAATCCCAACGCTGAGGTGATTTCCCCACAGGGCTGTTGTTAATCAAGTATCTACACGAAATCCCACAGCAGGCCCTCGAGTGACGCTGCTCTGCTGTTTTGTTTGTCTCGCCCACCCAGAATTAGCACAAGGACTGGCTGCAGAGTAATTTCTCCTGGTTTATTTATGTTTGATCCCCCCTGCAGTGACTGTGGGGATCTATGGGATTTTTCTGGGTGAGGACAAGACCTCTCTGCTCGTTCTGGAAGGTGCCTGGCACATTCCTGGGTGGTGTTATCCCTTTGGAACCCTAGAATATCCTGGATCCACAGGATCACCCAGTCCCACTCCTGGCCCTGCCCAGACCCCCCCAACCCCACCCTGTCCATCCCTGGCAGCGCTGGCCAAAGGCTCCTGGAGCTCTGGCAGCCTCGGGGCCGTGCCCATTCCCTGGGGAGCCTGGGCAGTGCCAGCACCCTCTGGGAAAAGAACCTTTCCCAAAATTTAGGCTGAGCCTACCCTGGAACAGCTCCAGCCTTTCCTTGGGTTCTGTCCCTCTTCGCTGCAGAACAGAGCTCAGAAAAACTCAATTTTTGCTTTTCAAATGTAACTGCTCTGGATTATCTAAGACAAATTCTCCCAACTGCCCATTAATGGCTGCCAGCAGGGTGGTTTGTGTGTGGCCAGGTTGGGTTGATCCCAGATCGAGCTCCGGATTTCCAGTAGAAGCTGTCCCTGCCTGTGGCAGGGGCTGGAATGAGAAGAGCTTTAAGTCCCCTTCCAACCCAACCATTCCATGGTTCTGTGGCAGGATTGGCTTCCCAGTGCCAGAGGGCAGGGCTGGGTGGGATATTGGGATCCAGGAATTGTTCCTGGCAGGGTGGGCAGGCCCTGGCACAGGGTGCCCAGAGCAGCTGGGGCTGCCCCTGGATCCCTGGCAGTGCCCGAGGCCAGGCTGGACCCTGGGGCTGGAGCAGCCTGGGACAGTGGGAGGGGTCCCTGCCATGGCAGGGGGTGAACCTGCGCGAGCTTTGAGATCCCTCAGAACCCAAATCATCCCATGCTTTCCTCTGGGTGTGATGGAATGCAGGATCTGTGCCTCTGCCGTCGGGAAGGTGCTGCCATTCCAAGTCTCCCCGCAGATCTGAGCCCATTTAAATTGGCAGCTGAGTGTCATAAGCCTGACAGTCGGATTTAATTAATTCACATCTGCCTGGGTATCCAAAGTGGCTGGAATGGCCCCGAGCCCGGGCTGTGAGGAAGCAGAAAATTGAGGTCAGGGCCCAGCAGCACCTCCCGGGGCTCGGTGTGGAGAGCGGCAGCTCCCCCGGACACAGAGGAGGAGTCTGTGCTCCTGCCGGGGTCACCTTCTCCCTCTGAACACCCCGGAGAGCCCCAGAACAAATCTGCAGCTGATGCAGAGCAGCCTGGCGTGTGCTGGCAGCAGCTGGAGAAGGGGAATTTTGGGGGGGGGGCTGTCCCCAGCCCCTCGCTGTCACCTCCCAGGTGCCTCAGGGCAGGGCACCGCTCACAGACCTGGCAGGGCTCCAGGAGACACAGCACGGCATTGCTGGTGAGCTTTCGTACCACACAAAGCCCTGCCTTGTTTGGTTTGTTGTTTTTTTTTTAAATTTGCATTTATTCGGGAAGACTTTGAAGCTGGCACAAAGCCTGGCTGGAAGCATTTGTGGCTTGGGTGGGTCCAGGTCTGAGCACCCCTGATTCAGTTGCAAATCAGGGGCTGGGAGATGCTGAGAGCAAACGGGCCAGGCCGAGGCAGCTCTTTATAGAACAGCTACATTTACTTTATTTCATAATGACTGAGATGGATTTAATTAGGAACCATCTCCGTTTTCAGCTGAATAATGCTCTTTGTTTACTGCCAGGGCCGTTTGGGGAGATGGAAATGGGTTGGTGCTGCTCAGAAGCAGCTTTCTGCTCCTCTGGACTCCCAGAGCACTGGGAGCTGCCGGTGTTGTGGAGAGTTGCAGAACTCAGCAAGGTATCCATGCAGTGGAATCCTTGAAAAGATGGGAATAAGTGTTGGGTATAATCACTGAAGGGAGAAGTCTCGGGGAGAATCTGATCCTCCTCTAATTGCTTCTCACAATCCCTCCGTCCCCCGCGATGGGAATTGCTTGGAGAATTTGGGAGCAGGCAGCTGTAGGATGTGGGATCTGGCTGTCTGGAATCTGTAGGAGCTTTCTGCCCTGGTTGTTGGGGGAGGAGGGGGAAGGAGCTTCTGCAATTATCGCTGTCGGGGTGATGAAAGAGAAAGTTTGAAATACGATTTCAAAGGCTGGCTGCTGCTGGGCTTCCGCAGGCAGAATTCCCTGGGAGATCTCTGGAAACTTGTGTGGGACCACTGCAGAATCTCATTTGTTTTCCCTGTTTGCAGCGTTCTCTTCTGCAGAGATGGAGTGCAGGAGGCAGCAGCTGAGACAGGGAGCTCTTTGTCTCACCGGGAACTTTGGGACACTGTGGAATAACATGTGGAGCAGGGATTTTTCAGTATTTAACAGCAGACCCTGCCAGTGGGCCAGACTTGTTCCCTCTGAATTCCTGCAGCCCCACCAGAGTGCTGCAAAACCCAGGGATGCAAAGGACGAGGGGATTCGTGGCTCCGTGCTCATTAGGCAGCACTCGGGTTTGGATTCTTGGAGGGGGACGAATTCCGAGCTCGAGCCCTGCAGAGCTGAGTCGGGATCAGCCCAGGGCGTGGGGATTTGGGGTCCCAGCACACATTGCCAGCCCTCACCCCCCAGGAAGGAACCTCAGCCTGAGATTTCCACTTCACTTGGAGTGTCTGAGCATTTTACCTTCGGTGTGGAGCTTTTCAACCCAATTTAAAAGATCTCAGAAGGTCTTCCCGTCGAATGCAGCTTTGCTTTAACTTGTGGTGTGAGGCCTCGGTGATTCCCAGGGTTTGATTTGGAAGCAGCTGTTCCTGGGAGCAGGGGAGGGAAGGGAATGTTGGTGCTGGTGCTCCTGCTGGGCTGGATGTCTGGCAGGAGGTTTGGCAGCCCTGCCTGAGCTGGGCACGCCGGGCTCTGAGGGATTGCCTGGTGCTCTGCTCTTCGTGCTGAGCCCCAGGAATCGGCCAGGGGGCTTGTGATTGATTCTATTTATAAAATCTTTATTTCTTGTGCTGCTCTCCGGGCCGCTTTTTAAATGCATTCAGCTGTCAAAGTGTCAAAGCCTGGAGAATTGCTTTTGGAGTTTATCTCCCAGTCCATCCATCTTTGCCGTTCATCAGGTGCCTTGCATGGTGGCACCTCCTTCAGGGTGTTTGTTGCACCTCCAGCAGGGACATCCAAAGGGGACAGGAGGCTGAAGGATGAAACACGAGCTGATCTCATGGGTACTGATGTGGCTCCAGGCCCAGCACAGATGGGAGCTCCCCAGTTCTCTTGTGATCTTGGTGCTGTACTGGGAGCAGACACACCTCGGTGCCGTGGGCTGGGGGGGATGAGAGGAGCAATCCGTGTTGTACAGGAAAAAACAGGTGGCTCAGTGCATTGTAGGGAATACCTCCTGTGGGGTTTGTAGTGCAGTTTCCCACCTGCAGGACAGGTGAGATCAGATTCTGTTTTATCTTTGAGGATAAAATGAGCTTTGCTGAGTTTCTTCCTTACCTTGCAGAGAAGGACACGGGGGAGTTTCCTTCCTCTTTTCTATCAGCTCGTGGAGGTTGTGATCAAAGGTCTCCAGTACCCCCAGCTGCCCCTGTTTTCACCTTGGATGGTTTGTGCTGCACCTTCTCTGGTTTCTGAACTGAGGGAAGGAGAATTCTTCCAGCAGAGCTGTTGTTGCTTTGGGTGACAGAGATAAATGCAGATCAGGCCTTTTCTCCCATGTACAGGCAGCAGATGCTGCTCTGGCAGTCTGTGATGGACAAGGATATAAACTGTTGGGTCTCACCTCTTTCTCTGTCTGCCAACCCGAAGTGATTTGAGTTCTCCTCCTTTGGAAGCAGGCACTGTAAATCCTGGATCCTCCATTCCCATGGCTGGGTGCCGAGGAGCTGCCCGATGATTCCAGGACGTGCTGATGCTGTTTTGCCAGGAGAGAGATGGGGAAAAGGTACTTCTGTGACTACTGTGACAGGTCCTTCCAGGACAACCTGCACAACAGGAAGAAACACCTCAATGGAGTGCAGCATCTCCGGGCTAAGAGAGTCTGGTACGACTCATTCCGAGGTGGGTGCTCCCAGCTGGCTGCCTCTCCCTTCCTGGGTCTGGAGGGGTGATGGAGGAGGGCAGGAGTGGGAGGAGAAAATAAAGCAGCCCTGGTGGTTTGTACACTGTGTGTACCTGCAAACTGAGCTCGTGATGCTGCCGAATCAGGCTCTGACCTGTCTCAGCTCACCGCTCCAGGTGTGTTCGTGCCAGCCTGAGAGTGCGGTGGGAGTGGGTTAAACTGGCTGTGAAACCACTGCCCGGGTGTCCCTCTGCTTCCTTCTTGTCCCTGAGCAGTTTGGGACCCCACGTGGTGGGATTTTGCTGTGCCCAGGATCTTTACCTGGGTTTGTCCTTTCCCCAGATGCTGCTGCTATCCTGCAGGAGGAGCAAACCAAGAAACCTTGCCGGAAATTTCTGCAAACAGGTGAGGAGTTCTGAGGTGGAAAAAAGTGCCTGGGCTCCAGCAGCTCCTTCCAGAGCCAGCCCAAGGCTGGAGGGAGGGGTTTGGGCCTGTCTGGCATCCAGGTGTGACGGAGCCTGGGGTTGGCTTGCACAAGGACCCTACTGTGGGTGGTTCTCAAGGCTCAACTCCAGCTTTTCCCGGAATTATTGAAGTTGGAAAAGACCTTTAAGATCACCAAGTCCAAATGTCAGTACAGCACCACCATGTTCATCATTAAGCCATGTCCCCAGGTGCCACATTCACACACTTCCTTGAGCACTTCCAAGGGTGGTGACTGCACCGGGTGGCTGGGCAGCCCATTCCAGTGCTTTGCAGCCCTTTCTGTGAAGAAGTATTTCCTGCTATCTCACCTAGAGAATTCTCAAAGTGAGTTTTCAACCCTCACTGTTTCCTTGCAGGACAGTGTGATTTTGGGTCCAATTGCAGATTTTCCCACATGACAGAGCAGGACCTGGAGAAGCTGAGTGCCCAGGTTCAAGGTGAGTCCCCCAACAAGGCAACGTCTGAGGATCTCCTCGGAGGGAGAGCCGCTGCAGGAGCTGTGAGGGGTTGTGCAGGCTGTGATTCCCTGCTGCCTGCACGGAGCCAGCCAAGCGTGGATCCCTCCCCTCTGCTTCCCAGTGCTGTGTGAGCCTGGAAGTGCTGCAGTTTATCATCTGCTCCCTGCTCTCGAGCTGCTGGCACAGACACAAACCTGGAGCTGAGCAGTGCCGTTACCACTTGGCAGCAAGAGTTTGGAGTGGCCTTCGTGAGCCTTCGGGGTTTTGTTCAGTCAGGGAATAAAAGCTGTCAGCAGCAGAGGGCACTGGTACATCACATCCCCTTCAATTTATGGATTTGATTTTCCCCCCACCTTGCTGCTATTGCTACCAGGGAGCTGCTGCTTCCACCCGTGGGAAGAGCTGGTGGGAAGAGCTTGTCCTGCTGCCGGCTGTGAAAGGGGTCCTGGATCCAGAAACAGCCTCTGCTTGGGTGGCTTTGGATGGAAGTGAAGAGTGGGCAGAGGGTGGATGGCAACTGCTCCCTGCTGGGAGCGTGCAGAGCACTTCTGAACTGTTTCATTCTGGGACTACCATTCTTGGAACTATTCTTTTAGGGGGGAAAAGAGGCGGTAGCTCTTTCTGCACAGGAGTCATTACATTAGTGGTTAAAGAAAATCCCAAAATCACAGACTGGACTGGGTGGGAAGGGATCTTGAAGCTCATCTCATGCCATGAGGCAGGGACACCTTCCACTGGAGCAGGTTCCTCCAAGGCCCAGCCAGCCTGGCCTTGGGCGCTTCCAGGGAGTGTGAGTGAGGCATTGGTGAGAAGTTGTGGAATGGTTGAAATCTCTGCTGGAAATCTTCTAATCCTGACCGTGCTGCAAGCAGGGTGGACTCAAGCAGGGAGCTCAGGGCCACGTCCAGTCGAGTTTGGAGTATCTCAAGGCTGTGGAGACTCTGTAGGTGACCTGATCCACCGTTTGACTAGGTTCATACTAAAAATGTGCAATTTTTAAAATATCAGAAAGAAATTCCTGACAGAAATTCCCATCCTTTGGGTTGTGCCCATTGTCTCTGTAGTGGAGAGCCCAGCAGTGGGTGCAGCACCCAGATGTGGCCTCGCAGTGTGGAGCAGAGAAGAAGGATTCCTTCTCCAAGCTGGTGTCCCAGCGTAGGCCAGCTTGGAGCAGCTCCCATGCCCACATCCTGGCTGGAGCCAGCTGCTGTTTTGCCAAGAGTCTGGCAGAGCCAGGCTGAAGTGTTGCAAGTGTGGGATGTGAGCTGGGGGGTGTGCGTGGGGTAGAGCCTCTCCTGGCCCGCGGAGGGATCCCATTTGGGGAGGAAGGGCTCGGGAGAGCCAGGGGGAGGCAGGCAGGCAGCACAGAGCTATTGCAGGCTGTGCTGAGTCAGTGAGAGCCCCCGAGGTGACTCTGAATCAATCTCTGAGCGCTGCTGGCAGTCGATAAAGCCACGCTGGGGCCAGAGTGCTCCAGCCCTTCCCAGAGTCACCTTCCAGCCAGAGCCTCTCGCTGACCCCTCTCTGCTGGGCTCCCGAGGGTGCCACAGAGTGCCAGGCACAGGGACCTCCAGCTGTTCCTGCGGGAGAAGGGGGAGCTCTCTGGAGCAGAGCAGGGAAGGCTGGCAGCTCCTCTGCGCTCGGGCAGCTTTCCTTGCCAATTACACTTGTTACTGAGTATTGACTTGTGTCAGATGGGTCGGTGTAAGTGCAGGATTGGCTGGTGAGAGCCAATTCCAGGGAGATTACTGGGACACCTTGCATTTGTGTTCCAGAGTCAAACACTTCATTTACCAATTAGCCCTGAAGGAGCAATGGTGCTCGGTTGGAGAGTTCGGTGCTGCTCACCTCTCTCGTGGTGTGGCTTCTTGCATCACGCAGGCTCCAGCTCTGGTCAGAGAGTTTGGAGGGATTTGGTGCAGGGAAAGGCTCAGCAGGATTTGGTGGAGGAGAGGGACAGCCTGTAACAGACAGGATTGGGAGCATCAGACACTGTCAGGTGGGTCAGGGGGACATTCCAGCACTCCTTCAGCTGCCAGAGCACCCATGTCTCAGGTGCTGAGGCTGAGGGCAGGCTCATGTGTAATTCACACAGGATCCTCCATCAGTAATGTCCCACACACATTCCCACTCAGTCTCAGCATCTCTGAGCCATGAGCCCTCCCAAGCCACAGCCAGCAGGATTGGAGCAATCTGGACCAGGCTGCCTCCCACTGACCCAGCTGGGAGATTTTGGCAGGTTTGGAGCCAGGGATTTGAGATGAGCCGAGAGGCTGGAAGCTCAGAGCCTTCCCAAGCCGGGGGTGACCATGCTGGGGGTGGCCAGGCTGGTGGGGGACACTCTCCTGGTGGGTCCCCAGTGCTGCTTAACTCCCCTTTCCTCAGCTCTGGTGCAGGAAAAGTCTTGTCTGACTTTTTTTTAACCCAGCTAAACCACGATGGCACTTTTTAAATGATGTAAATATTGAACCTGCCCCTGAGTCCCTGTGAGTGTTTGGTGTTGGTTGCTCTTGTCCGTGAACTCACTTTGATAACGAAGCGTTTTTATCACAGCCCAAAGAAACGTGACATTATCCTTAACATTTGGCCTTTTTAATGCTGGAAGCTCGCCCCGTACTTTGTGTCAGTTTTGTGGGTTAAGTAGGAAAATTTCTGGATGATTCCACGTTCTAGAAGAGCTTGGAGCCTGGCCTACTTTGGCATCAGCATCTCTGCACCCTGTAGAATATCCTCATCAAGAAGCAACAGTTTACACCTTCAGCAGGGAGGGAGCTCATATTCCCAGCTGTTCTTCCATCAAAGCATTAGCCTTCTGCATCTGCTGCATCATTCATCAGCCAGACACTTCCAGGCTGTCATTTTAAGTACAGTCATGTCAGGAAAAGTCACTGTCAAATTGCCATCTCCTCGCTCAGAGTTATTGGCTCCCCGCTAATCCCTGTCCCTGGTGCAGGCAGGATCGACCTGGCTGGGCTCTGCTGACTCCAACCAGCCAGGGCTGCAAGAAGAGGGCACAGCTGGCGTGGCTGTTGGCAGGATGTCCCTGAGCTTGAAAGGGTCTGAGGGACCTTGCTGGGGTGGCTGGGGTGCCCTGCTCTGACGGGGCTGCTCCGATTGCAGGGGCTCCTCAGCCACGCTCTGCTGCTGTTCCTGTGCTCTGCAGGAGTTGGGGGTTCCACATCACCCACTAGGGTGGCAGCTGAGGGATTTCCTGTGCATCTCCTTGCTGGGTGACCCGCCTGTTCCATCTCACACAGCAGTGCCTTTTTCAAGAAGAAAGCCATGGGGAGAGAAGATAAATGTGGACCCCGCTCTGGCATCGTTAGAAGCACTTCACGACTACAGATGCTCTCTTAATTGGCTGTAATTAGACTTTGAAGCAAACACCACAGTGAGGAGGAGGGGGAGGAAAGCACCTTCACACCTGTCTGGCTGCATGGCCACGTGTGGGGAGTAAAGGCTGGTAAAGGCCTTCCAGAGCTGCTTCTTGGAATAGCTGTTGGCCTTCAGGGTGTATTTCCAATCTCAAGGAGTGTTTGGTGGTCTCTGGATGGGGTGTGTGTGCTCCAGAGGGACATGGACATCATCCAGGTGGGCAGAGCTGGTGAGTTGCCTGTCCCTGCTGCCGTGTCTCTGAGCCTGAGGTTTGGAATGCTCTGGAGCAGCAGCTCCTGGAGCTGTGAGAACAGGGACACGGCTGGATGTCTTTCTAATATGGGTACCTGGGGCCTCATTTGGGGCAGGGCAAGCCTAGAAGAGTTCCATGGTATCCAGTGAACTTTTCTGGCTGGGACCATGAGCTGTGGCCTCTCCATCCCTGGTGTGGTACTTTGGGGCTCCCTGCTCTGAGCAGAGAAGCTTGGGCTGTTTATGGTCTGTTCTCTGCTGGGGCTGGGAGTTGGCTGAAGAGGAAATTGCAGTGGTACAGAGAGGTAGGAGAGATTCTCTCCATTATTTTCTTCCCTGCTTCTCACAGACACTGCTTGTCTGCCCCCTTGCCAAGGTGGGATGTGCTCAGGAGGTGGAAAAACTTGGAATAAAGGAAAATAAGGTGCTCAGGGTTGCCAGGTGAGTCTAACCCTGAGTGTGAGCAGCGCCCAGCTCTCCAGGCTGAGCTTCTTGCCTCCCCATCTCCCCACCAGGCCAGCTGGCTGGGTAGCTCTGCTGGGGCTTCGATTCTCGGGGACAGCTGTGGAACATTCCTGTCTCCAACCTCCTCGGTGGGTTGAGGGCAGCACCTGACATCAGGACCACGGCAGCCTTTCTGTGGTGGCACTGGGCACATCGTCACCCCGCCCAGCAGCAGCAGCAGCAGCAGCAGCTGAAAAGGCTGGATGACAAATTATCCATCTGGCTGCTCATTGTGTAGCACATCCCTGCCATCCTGATTTAGTATTCAACAGGCAGATGAATAATTGGTTGCCACCAGTAGGATGAAGTGATCCTTCACTCTGCCCAAGCACTATTAATTTCACACCCTGTCTGCAAAGGTATAATGTTTTCCTTAAAACGTGTGACATATGGTGGGTGGGTGTGGAGCAGGCTCCTGAGGGGAATGGCTGCAGGTGCCCTGATCCCTGAATGGGACCAGGGATCCCCTAGAAACATGGATGAGCAGGGCTAAGGGAATGACACGCAGCTGCCTCTGCTTCCTTCTTATTGTCACCGTTATTTGGTTTTCTGGGTTCCCTGTTCTGGGAAGTTTCCGCTGGGCTGGAGATGGGATGGTGTCCTCATCCCTGGTGTGCTGGCAGGAGGGCAGCTGTGTCAGGGCTCCTGCTAGACCTGTTCAGCACCAGCTCCCTCCCTGCAGCTGGGGGTCTGGGGAGCTTTGCTTACTGGGCAGCTGGGGGTTTGTGCCAGGCTGGCTCCGTGCCCTTCTCCCCAGAGGGGGCCTGTGGGCGTCTGCCCCACACAGCCCTTCCAGAGTGACTGGAGGGGGTTGAAATCCTGCATCAGTAAACACCAAAGGTTTCATACTGGTTTCTTTCCTCATTCCTAACCACCATGAGAAACAGAAAAGAGTAATGGGTTCAGACTGGAGGAGGTTTAGGTTAGGTATAGGTTGGACTCAATGATCTCTCTTGAACGTGATTGATTCTGTGATTAATGGAAGAAATCCTTTCCTTTGATGGGTTGGGATCCTGGCACAGGGTGCCCAGGGCAGCTGTGGCTGCCCCTGGATCTCTGGAAGTGTCCAAGGCCAGGTGGACAAGGCTTGGAACACCCTGGGCTAGTGGAAGGTGCCCCTGCCCATGGCAGGGGGTGGAACTGGATAGGCTTTGAGGTGACTTCCAACCAAACCGCCCCATGGCTCTAAATACAAGAGCTTGTCCCCTGATTCCCTCTGCCCTGGTTCTGCCCCGGGGCTGGTGACAGCTCAGCCTGGGCTGTGCCGGGGCTGGGGACACATCAGGCAGGGAGCTCCTTAAGCAGCCCTGACAGCAGCTCTGGGATCTGTCTGCTGGCTGGAACACTATCCCGGAACTGTCCAGACTCTCCCGGGCTGCCAAGGCTGCATCGATCTGGACACTGTCCCTGTCATTCCCACCTAGCAGGGCAGGGGTGGCACAGTCGCTGCTGCCAGCTGGAGGGACACGGCTCTGCAAACGGCTCAGGGCCGGCTGAGGCTGTTCCAGGCGAGGCTGAGGGTGATCTGCCCCGGGGGGAGATGCCAGACTCCCCTCAGTGCCCAAACTGCCACCCACCGTGCTGGTTTAGCTCTTGTCCCCTGCTCTGCCTGGCTGCAGCTGTCACCAGGGATGACTCCAGATCAGATGGCAGGAGGGCAGAGGAGGAGGGGCTGTCACAGGCACGGTGCACGCTCTCCACCCCGTGAAACTGTGCAGGGTAATGAGCAGCAGGTTTAATGGAGGGAAAGGACAAGGCTCTGGTGGCCCTTTCATGGCCCTCTCTGATCTCAATCTTTCTCTCGAGCAGGGGAGAAGAGGCTGAAGGAGCTGCAGAGGGAGGGAGCAGATATCCCACCTGGCACCATCGAGGACTGGCTGGACAGGAGAGCGCAGAGGTTGAGTGCAGCTCAGAGTAACAGGTACCGGGTGCTGGGGATCATCCAGGCGCGGGTGCCGAGGGGCATCCCACGGGAGGGCTGGGATAGGGGAGGGTGCAGGGGATCAGAGGTGCCAACACCCGCAGCCAGCGCTCCTGAGGGGCAGGTGTGAGGATCCAGCCCCGCCTGCCCCATCAGGGATGTGTGCACAGGTGTCCCCACGTGCCAGGGGACACGCGTGGGGACGCAGCCGCAGCAGAGGGGCGGCCCTTGCTCTCTGCAGAGCGCACAGACTCACCTGGAAGGGCAGAGCCGGTGCTGGGCCGGGTCATTAACGCCCAGGGTTCGGTGTCAGGAGCCTGCTTTCATCTGTTGCCAGCTCCCCCGTGCCCTGCCTGCCAGGGAGGGTGGAATTGGCTCCTCCTCACAGTATCCATTCGGATCCGGGCACCGGCTGTTTCCTCGCTCACCTGACTGTGCCGCAGGCTTAATGGGATGACATTTGGGCAGGTGCCAAATCTCTCTTCTGTTCTCTCTCTGTTTGTTCCCGTCCTCTCCGTGTTTGGACTGGGCAGGATCTTCCTTCTGGTGCTTGTCTGAGCTTGTTGCTCGGGGATTGTTCTGTCCCTCAGCTCGGCTGCCCTTGCCTTGCAGAGGTGCCCACATTCCTGTCCCCTACCCTTCACTTGCCCCATTTTGTTTGTCCTGCCTGTGAATCCCTGGATCTTGGGGTAGATCACCTCTTACAGCCATCACTATTCCTGGAGGAATTTCCAGACCTTCAGAACTATTTGGTGATACCCAGAGGAACGTTGAGACCTTCAGAACTTGGTCCCTGCTGCCTCTGTGGATGCACAAAAACAAATTTCCAGCCTTCCTGTCCCTACAGGCTCAGAAACCATCTGGTACAGGAATTAAACCCCAACTATTGGAAGTTCCTCTCTCCAGCCTTGCCAACACCTCTCCCGATTATCTCTGTGCTCCCCTTGTGCCCTCCAGCCCCACATTTCATGGGGTTGATTTTTACCGATTTTCAAAGGAAACGTAGAGCATGGATTTCCATCAGAAAAGGGTCCGAGGCCTCAAAGCTTCTGACATGCCACACCTTCCATGAGTGTGGGAGTGGGTAGAGGAGAGGGATCCCATTAACGCCTTCGGAAAGGAAACATTCTTTGACCTTGCTGGCCACTGGAGAATCCCTGTGGGACAGCCACTGAGAATGCTCCAGCTGTAGGGAAACCTTTGATAGAGCCACTTGTAGCTCGTGAGACCCCAGGGCACTGAGTACCCAGGCAGCATCCTGCCTATTGATCAGTCCTGCTGCTCAGGAAACAGCTCATTAGGTGATGGCTCCACCTTGCAGCATTCCCTCTGCTCCAGGTCCGCCGTGTGCCCGAGCCACAGTGCTGGGGCAATGACACCAAATGTCCCTGCCCAGAGGGGCTGGTGTGTGTCCTGACGGGCCTGCCTCATCCTGGGCTCTGGAGAATCCCCACTGAGGGGATAAACCTTGAGCCAAGTGACTTTGCTCTCTGTTAGCTGCCTGGAAAACGCTTCTGGAAAACTACTCCTGTAGTTGGCTCTCGGCCATGGCCCCGCAGGGAGAGGAGGGTGCTGCTTCTCCCCGGGGTTATGTAAAGGAGTTTGATTAGATTTCTTCTGGCATGACAATTAAAAAAGATTCATCAGGATTGGAGGTAGAGGCCTGAGAAGCTGCAAGGCTGCTGTCAGGGCTTGTGTGAGAGAACAAATGAGCTTCCTGCACTTGGGAATTAATGGTAAAGGTGTGTTTCCCATGAATTTAAACGTGCCCCGGTCAAGCTTGGAGGCAAGGGAAGAAGTGGCTCTTGCTCCTGCACCTCTTCATCCCAGTGTGGTGTTTGCAGCAGCCTCGACCAGTGATGCTGAAGAGGAGCAGGGGCAGAGTGATTCCCAGGCCGTGGGGTGGGCGAGAAGCCTCTTCCCTCTGCTGAAGAGTCCTCTGGTGCACACACCCTGCTGGTTTGGCAGCTCCTCCGTTTCCGAGGGGTCCTTGTCCTTTGGGAAGTGCACAGCTGCCTTGGGATTTGGGCTGCTCGCGAAGAAACATCTGCTGGTTTTGTTTGTTCTTCCAGCCCAGCTGTGTGAGGAGCGGGGATGGAGGGGCTGGGACCAGCCCTGCTCCCGGTGCCTGGCAGCTGGGCCTGCTCAGCCCCTCTGGGGGGGCTCTGCCGGCCCCCCCGCTCCAGACCCCCTCACCTCGGTGTTCCCACCTCAGTTTTCACTGGCACACTGTGTTTAGGCTGCTTGGATATGCTGGGAATGCTCACACGACTGTTGTGGTGCTGGATTTGGGATGGGGGTGAATGAACCCATCTGGTGATAACCCTCCTCTGCTGCCCCTTCTCTTTGGGGGCTACTGGAGGGGGCCCAGGGCAGCCCAGCCCCCAGCGTGGCCTTGGTGTCAGACTGGCACCGCTTCTCACCTCCTCCCTTTCCCTGTGCCCCCGCAGTGCTCTTCCTGAGAAACCAGCACCATTCCAGTACCCTCCGGGCTGGCCACCGCTGCAGGAGCTGCCCCCGTCCCTGCAGGCCCCCCCGCCCGGGGGCTGGCCGGTGCCCCCCACCCTGCAGTGGGGCTGAGGCACCCCCAGAGCCCGGCTGGGGCTGCCTGGCTGCCTCTGCTCCAGGAAAAGGACAGGATTATTTATACACACTTGGATTTCAATAAACCCTCCTCCCGCCCCTTGCAGCCTCTGTGTGTCGCGTTCCTGCTCGCGGGCTGAGCTGCTCCCTGGCTCTCTCCCTGCCTCTGGAATAGGGGATCTGTGCTCAACAGAGCTCCAGCCCTGCACAGGGGCTGTCTGCTGTCACCTGGAGCTGACACTGCCCATTTCCTGGCTAGGCTCCATCCCCTGGGATCACTGCTGACTGCTCTGCTTGCACTCAGTGTAGCTCCACACCAATCACAGCTGGGCTCTGGGATCCAGGCTGGAGATGGGCTCAGGCTTTTTGAGATGATGTTTAATTTTCTCAGGTGTTTGTGCCGTGTTTGTTTCTGATAAATTCAGGGTGTGACCCTGCCTGGGTCCAGGTGCTGGAGCTCCCAAAGGAGACCCTGGGGAGTTTCCCTCAGCCCTGCTCCTGCTGTGCTGGAGGCAGGGGGGGAGGAGGGACCATATCCCAAGGTTTCTCCAGGGTGAGAGTTGGAGTCATCTCTCCTTGCTGGTAAGGTGTGGGGTGAGGGAGGCCCTTGGCTGGCAGGAAGGGAGCAGAGTGCTGCAGCTCCAGGGGCAAGGGGGGATCCTGTCCAGCAGCATCCTGGGAGGCAGCTCTGGCAGCAGGTTTGTCCAGGAGGGCTGTGCCCACTGCCAGAGCATTCCAGGTTTGGCTGGGCAGGGAGCTGGTGGCTCCAGATTCATGAAGAGCACAGGCAGGAGCCAGCTCCCTGTGGCCAAATCCCGCCCGGATCGCTCCAGCAGGGCAGGGCTCCCACCTCGGGATGTGATGACAAATTGTCCCAGGAGCCTCAGCCCCATCCTGGGACACAGCTCTGACAGGAGCAGGGACTGGATGTGACAGCAGCCTGGAAACAGCCTCGGCTGGAGCCTGAATGAGCTCTGGTCCAACTAGAGAATGTTTTTATCCTTCCAGGGGGGAGCCCTGGGCTTGCTGGAGAGTCGGAGCACATCCTTGGAGGATGCAGGCTCAGCCCCATGGCCTGTCCTCAGTTCCACATGCGGGACAGGTGGATTAATAAGAGCACCCAGGAGGTTCCTCTTTGGGAATGAATGGGAGTCCATGGAGCAAGGGAACCCTTCCCCCAAGGAAATGGGAAGTTGGGATCCCCCAGAGCCTGTGGGATGCTTCAGAGTGGCAGCTGGGCCTGCTCTCTCCAAGCTTGGATGTGCATCCCTGTGCACAGGGGAAGAGTCCTGGGAATGCTGAGGGGCTCCAGTGACTGGGGGACAGCGGCTGCTCTGCTGGTGGCAGCCAGGACACGTTTCCCAGACACTTTCCGAGGCCACCGGCACCAACGGGTCAAGGAACTCCCACTCCAGTCCTTTCCATGGAATTCTTTTTCTCAGTCTCCATCAAAATCCTTCCCTGTTCCTCACGTTGATTGGAGCCGTGCTTTGATCAGCCTCCAGGCCTGTCCCTGCTCCGTGTGCTCCTGTCCTGCTGGGTTTTCCAGCTGATCCAGGAGGGGTTGTTTTACCCTATGCTCCCAAACTTCAGGGCTCCCCTGATCCAGTTTGGATTAGTTAGAGTTCTCTGGGCAAGCTCTGGAACCCAACTGTAAATGAAAATTCCGGTGCAAAACACAACAGCCACAACCTTTCCGTGCTCTTCCTTGCCTCCAAGGAGCTGAGCTGCTTTGGAAGCAGAAATTCCCAACAAAGGCTGAAAGGCAAGAGCAGGAGCATTCCCTGCTGAGCTCCAGCCTGTCCGGGGGAGGTGAGAGGGGCTGGCAAGGGAGATTGGTTAAAATTGGGGTTTTCCCCCCCGACAAGGCGGGATGGGCCGAGCCCAGCATCGCCCTCGGGACGTTGTGGATTTATGGAGCTGCACAACTCGCGGGGGGCATTGGAGGAGGCTGGGAATTGCAGGGTGTGTGTGTTCCCAGCGTGACCGTGCCGTGGGTCACAGGGCTGGGACACAGGAGCCCGTGTGGGCCCCTCCGGGGGAAAAGGCTGCGGGAGGAGGACAGCAGAGCAGGATGGAGCTCTGGCTCCTTCCCCCAGGGATGGCTGCTGCCCAATCCCAAGGGATGCTGCGGGGATGGACTCGCTGTCCCCGGGGTGGGGGTGAGGAGCTGCTGCCCAATAGGGAAGCCCGAGCCAAAGTGCCTTTGCTGGAGCAAGAGCCGGAGTCATTTATCGGGAAGCTTTTAGGGAAATGAGCGGCTGCTGGGCCCCTGCCAAGCGCGGCCCCGCCGGGCTCTGCCCGTGTCCTCTGGCAGCTCTTGCTGCGAGAGAGGGGGACGGGATCTGGACTGGGGTGAGGACGGGACAGGGAGAGGGATGGAGAAAAGGGTTGGAGTGGGAGTAGAGAGAGGGTCGAGGATGGGGGTTGGGGGAGGAGAGAGGGACAGGGATGGAAATAAGCAGGGGAATGGGGATGGGGAGCGGTCAGGGATGAGGATGGGACAGGGATGGGGACACGGGGATGGAGATGGGATGAGGATGAGACAGCAGTGGGGATGGGGAGAGGGGAAAGGGACAGAGAGAGGAATGGAAATAAGGATGGGAGTGGGACTGAGGGTGGGGATTGGGGATGGAGACAGAGACTGGGACAAGGACAGGGGTGGGAATGGGGCCGAGACAGGGATGGAGCTGAGCCCATCCCACGCTTCTTGCAGCCCAGGAGACAGAAACAACCGTTACCAACTTCTTCCCTCCCTATCCCAAACACTTCCCAGAGCCATGAAATCGCAGCCCGGCGACCCCCGCCGGCTTTGCTGCCGCTTTTGCTCCGTTGTCCCCGTGTCCAGGGAACCCTGCTCGCTCCCACCTCCCCTCGCCCACGGCAGCCCCCACCTCCCGGCCCATCCCCTTTGTTTTTGCCTTTCCTGGCGGCCCCTTAATTGAATTATCCCGGAGCATCTCTGTTGCAGCAGCCGCAGTGATCCGTCGCCGCTGCGGCAGAGCAGGGCTGGGACCCCGCTCCCGCATCCCGCCTGCTCCGGGATCGCAGCTGCCGTTCCAGACCTGCCCCGAGAAATCCCTCCTGCCCATTCCCATTACAATTAATTGAGCAGCTTTAAAACGCTGAGCTTGGAGGATGGCGTTATTCCTTTTATCTAATTTTTTTCTTTTACGTTATTGTATTTTCTGGTAAATTAAATTGTCCTCTTTTTTTTT
>VWZN01003341.1:206724-247434 GCA_013396955.1 Regulus satrapa
CCCCTCAGTGTCCCCTCCAGAGCTGCCTGGAAGGGGGCTGAGGTGGGACAGGGATTCTGTGTGCTACAGGCAGCATTTTTCCTAAGGCTGGAGAGGGAAAAAGAAAGAAAAAAAAGGGAGCAGAGAGCCCCAGGCTGCTGCCAGACCCACTGCTGGGGCCATCTGACAGGCAGCCCCACTCCTGGAAGGGTTCAGGAAGTGCCTGAAGGGGTCCAAAACAGCTGGAGAAGGGCTGGGACAAGGCCTGGAGCAACAGGGTAAGTGGGAATGGCTTCCCACTGCCAGAGGGCAGGGATAGGTGGGATATTGGGAAGGAATTGTTTCCTGTGAGGGGGGGCAGGCCCTGGCACAGGGTGCCCAGGGTTGTGGCTGCCCCTGGATCCCTGGCAGTGCCCAAGGCCAGGCCGGATGGGGCTTGGAGCAGCCTGGGGCAGTGGAAGCAGTCTCTGCATGTGGCAGGGGTGGGAATTTTAATGTCCCTTCCAGTGGGGACCAGGACCAGGATCGGGGCCGCCCAGCAGCTCCAGCAGCTGCCTCCTCACATCCGACTGCAGCCAGGCACCAGAATCACCCGAGAGGAAATCAGGGCTGCCCTTCACGGCTCCCTGACCCTCCACTGCCTGTGCCAGGTGGGAAAACTCTCCCTCACCCTTTTTCCTTATTTTCTCGTTGTTTTTCTCAGTGCAGGTCAGGCTATCCTTGCTCCCACTGGGAGCACCACCCGGACCAGTCCCGAGGATGTGCTGGGGGAAGATGGGAAGAGCCAGGGGGAGCTCCGGGGCCATCCTGACTCATCCCAGCGGGCGCCCTGGGGGCTGCGGGAGCTGGTGGGCACAGGGAGCTCTCTGCAGGGAAATCCCACTCCCACAACTGGTTTTCCTCTCTTTTCTGCACTGGGATGTGAAAGCAAAGAGGAGAGCACCACCCTGTGCTGGCCCCTCCACCATCTGTTAGGGGGAAAGCCTCCAAAAACCTCCAAAAACTCTCTGCAGTCTCCACATCCCCTTTTCATGGCCAGGCAAGGAGAAATAAATATCCCTCCCCGTAGCGTAACGCTGTGCAGGGTGATTAAGAGGGAGTTACATCCTCGTCAGTGCGGAGAAAAGGGAAAAAAAAAAGATTTACAAGCAGTATTATGATAATCTCCTTCCTGCAGGAGGGAGGGTGGGCTCCCGATGCTCTACCAGACCCATCAAGGAAAATTTAGAGGCAGAGTAAGGCAGTGCAATTAAACGGCCTGAGCTCAGATGAATCAAGATCTGAGGAAGGGAAGAGAGGGAAGAGTCCTGCTCCCTGCATTCCTGCGCCGGGGCTCCTCTGAGCCTGCTGCTACCCAGGGCTGCCGGACTGATTTGATTTAGGGAACACAAACAAACCACAGCAACTCAATAAGTGCCTGGCAGGCACAGGCAGGTTGGAGCAGGTAACCCAATAACTGCAGGCACAACACCGCTGGGGCTGGGCAAACCCAATCCAGGGAAACCTCCAAGGCTCCTGCCAGCCCCCGGAGCCAGGGCCATCCCCATGCACCGGGAGGGGAAGGGGCTGCAATTCACACCAACCTGCTCCCAAGCCTTCCCCAGCAGGGAGAGCTTTAAGATGTCTCATTTCCTTGCTGTTTCCTTGTTTATCCTGCAGTGTGGCCGGGCTGGAGGAGAGGGGGACCTGTGCCACCCTCGCCCCGTGCGATGCCAAGATGTTTTCCTGCTTCTGGGAAGACCTACAGTCCTTGCTAATCATCAGCCAGTGCTCCACACACTAAATCCTCTCTATTCCACACTCACTGCCCTGGTGCCTTTCTCCTTCCCTGCCCACTCCCCAGTCCCACCGGCTGGGGGGGACGTTTCAATTCCCACTGTTACTTTTGAACCCAAACCCTATTTTCCTGTGATTCCTGCCATTTCCCTCCCTGCTCTTCTCTCACTCCCACGCTGCCATTTATTCTCTCCCGAGCACAACTGTCCCGCAGCCCCCGACGCTTTGATGAGCCCATTTGAAAGGAGAAGATGACGCTCCATGTGAAGGAAACGCTTTTCAAAGGCTGCCACAGAAATAGCTGATAGGCCTGACGTTTCCTACTTTCCTCTTGTTCCTTGTAAACAAGGAAAAGAGGCTGCCGTGTCCCAGTTTAACTGCCTGGGAGTTTTACTTCCCAGCTCCGAGGAGAACCGTGAAGAAAACGAACCTGGAAGGGATGAGGTCTCTCACACGTGGGGGTGTGTGGGCAAGATCCACGTGGGATGAGCCTCCGTCTCCTCCTGCACTTGGAGGAGTGTTCCCAGAGCTGCTCTGCCCACTGGGTATCTCCTGGCTCCCACTTGCACCCCAGCCATGTGCCAGGCTGAGTGAGAAGCTGGCAGCCTCACTCATCTTCTCCAACCTCACAGCTCCCAAGGAAATGGGAAACACTGGTGCTGCTGCTCCTGGGAAGTCCCTTGCTGGTGCTGTGCCCGTTCTGCCTTCCCTTTCCAGCTGAGGATTGGATTACACAGCCCTGCAGGACACTGAAGAGCACCTCATCCCTGTCCCAAGATCCACAGTGAAGGACGGCAGCTCAGCCTGCTCTGTCCCACCCAGGCTCCCTCCTTTTGTCCTTTCCAGAGCACTCCTTGTGCTGGTCCCTTCTCTTTGCAAGGGGCACATCCTCCTTCTGCCAACAAACCACCAGAGCAAACCAGACCTGTTCCAGGGAACCTGAAATTCCAGAAGGGGAGAGATGAGGAAGGGAGTCCCCAGCAGGTGACAGGGACCCCACAGGAATTGTGAAGTCCTCAAGGGACACGTTTCAGTGATTCCCAGCACGCTGCTCACCAGGTGCAGGTGGAAAATAGAGAAAGTGTCTGCCCCAGTGCCAGCCTCCCAAAATCCTTCCAGCTGTGCAGATGATGAAGGAGCTTCATTTGGGGGTGGCACGTCCTGTCTGCATGACGAGACACTCATGCAGCAGTGCCATCACCAGCCACCAGTGACAAGGACAGACCACAGCCTGTCCCAAAGGTGGCAGGGGCGAAGACAAGGCTGCAGAAGCCCCTCTGGCTCTGCCCCACTTCTGAGCTTCCAGCTGGGAACTGTTCACTGGCTAAATCCAAAGGGGACCTTAAAGCTCATCCAGGCCCCACCCCCTGCCACAGTCAGGGACACCTTCCACCATTCCAGGTCCAGCCTGGCCTTGGGCACTGCCAGGGATCCAGGGGCAGCCCCAGCTGCTCTGGGCACCCTGTGCCAGGGCTTCTCCACCTTCCAGGGAACAATTCCTGTATCCCAATATCCCATCCAGCCCTGCCCTCTGGCACTGGGAGCCGTTCCCTGTGTCCTGTCCCTCCATCCCTTGTCCCCAGCCCCTCTCCAGCTCTCCTTTAAGCACTGGGAGAGGCTCTAAGGTCTCCCTGGAGCCTCCTCTTCTCCAGCCTGAATACCCCCAGCTCGGATCTCAAAGCATCTCCACAGTGCTCATTATCCAAGGGCAACACTGCACCACGTCCAGGATCAGAGCCAGGAGAGGAGCCAGCAGGATCTGCATGGTCCCCATGGGCCCCAAAAGTGACCCCCTGGGACTGAACACAAGGCCTGGAGAAGCTGCTCTCAGCCACGTGAGAGCCTGGCAGGAGAGGCCAAGGCTGCCTGTGGAAGGACCAGAGGCTCAACGACAAAGCTGCTTGTCTGGGAACAGGCGTGGAGATTTGCTCCTTGCCTGGATACTTCAAAGGGCTTAAATCCCAGTAAATAAGCATGACTGTGCAAGAAGAAAGCAACTGGAATCAAAGACCTGATTGTGTTTCAGCAGCCTGTCCTGGGAGCTTTCTTGCAGCGGAGGAGAAGAGGAAGAAGTGGATTTTTCACCCTCTACCACAGCCTAAGTGACAAACCCTCCTGAATCGGAGCCAGCTGGAGCCACAGCACCAGCCCATGGCAGGGAGCTACGGAGAAGGGAGAGCAGCTTCCAGATGAGGTGTCTGTGCTGTGCCCACAGAGCTCATAAAGAGGGATTAGCATGTTAACCACGTAATTAAACATGAAAAACTTAGCAGGCGCCTTCAAAGGCAGACACCAAACCCCAGAGGTCACACTGCAGTGCTCACTGTGCAGTTGCTTTAATTGTGGGGGCTCCTCCTGGGCACTGGAGCACTCCCAGCTGCTGGAAGAATCTTCCCCAAACTGCAAGGGCTTCATCTCACCTCCTTGTGCTGTGGGCACAAGCGGATTTCACCCCAAATTTACGTGCCATGGAGCTCTTCAAGCCAGGTGGGATGGGATAATGTGTTTCACCCACGGCCAGCCTGTCTGGAGATACCCAGCAGCTCTCCCAGGGTGGCCCAGACCTGCAGGGTAACCCCTTTTGGCCTCTTCCCCCTGGACGTGCTTAACAATGAGAGCAGCCTGTTTTGGGGAGCACCTGCAGCTGCTCAGAGCTGGCACAAACCCCAAACTCCAGGGATTCACAGCCCCTGGAATGGCTGGTGCAGTGAAGAACAGCACGGCCTCGTGCTGAGTCCTCCTGGGTAAAACAACCTAAGGCCTCTGCTCCCGAGCTCCAGAGGTGCTGGGGAATTGCTCTTTTTTTTCCAAAAGCGTTTCCCACCAGCTCTGCTACCTCTGAGTGTGGTATCCCAGTACTTCCCTGAGTGCCACCGACTCCAAGCTCCTGAAACCCTGAGGCTGTGCAAGAACCTGGCCCCAGGGCAGAGCAGGAAACTTCCCCAAACTCATCCTCCCAAAGGAATGGCTCGGCACATATCCTGCAGATCGAGGGCAAATCCTTGGAGGAAAGCAGGCTCCAGGAATAAGAGACGTGCCATTAACAAGGCAGGACCCCCCCAGGTGGGAGGAGGTGAGGGACAGGCAGAGGCAACACAGGGAGAAGGACAATTCCTGCCCCCAGGTGTGCTGGTGACCTTCCCCCGGCACTAGAGCCACCTGCAGACACCAGCTGTCCTCAATCCTCTGCTTTACCTTCCTGGGACGCTTCTCAAACAGGCACAGCATCCTCGTGCTGCTCTGCGCATTTTTAGCCTGTTTTGACAGTGCTGGCAGCAGAGTTGATGGGGTTTGGCTCTTTGTTTGGGGGATTTTTTTTCTACATCCTGAATTTCTTTCTGCAACAAACAAGGGGGGGGGGGGAAGGTGCTGGTTTACTTCATTAAAGGAAACTTCAAAGGCTGCCCTGCACCTCCGATAGATTCCCAACCAGCGGTGCAAAAACAGGCATGCTGAATTATTTAAGTGCTTCTACCTGCACTTCCCCTCTGAGGGTGCCAACTCAACTTCTGCCAAGAAAGACGCTTCCCAGCACGGAGGATTGGGTGTAGGAACAAATGCAGAGAGGCTGGGAGTGCTCCTGAGGGAGGGAGAGCCAGGCTGGACGGGTGACCACGGGCAGCCGGTCCCGCTGGAGCGCAGGCAAGCTCATGCACGGGTTAGTGCCACAGCCAGATCCCAGCACCCCCACGCAGAGTACCTTGGAATAACCTACTTGGAATTCTCAAATGCAGATAGGTCTTCTGCCCTGGGCTTGAGGCTAAACCAGCAAAATAAAACGAACAACAAATAACAATAATAATCCCCGTGTGTGATACAAGGGCAGGTGATTTGTGGGATCTTAGGGTTTGCCTGGAGCAATCAGCAGCTTCCAGGTGAGGCAGAGGGGTGGTGCCATCGCAGTACTGCTGGACTGATATCCCATTCCCAGTGCCCTACGCTTCCTTGCCTTCACCACGGCGAAGACAAAAGCCCTGCTGACCTCCCTGAGAAGAGCAGGCTGTCATTTCCCTCTGATGTCTCCACTAATAGTCTATTATTTGGGAACCTCTGCTCCTCGCTGAGAGGAGCGGGCAGCCCCCGCTCCCTCCGGAAGGGAGGGGACAGGACAGGACTCCATCTTCAGAGGGAGGCAAAGTGACTGCACCGTGACAAGCCCTGACAGACGTGGAAATGATGGCCCAGCCACCCTCTTTAAGGGAGACAAATGGGACCATCAGCTCTCTATGAACTCCTCTCCGTCAGAAGTGAAAATTTAGCGGTTTCTGTTTAAACCAAGGACTTGGAACACAGAGACAAATCCTACCAAATCCTACTGGGAGCAGAAACGCCTCCAGATTCTACGATGACAAAAGGGGTTGTGAAGATTTTTATTTTCTCTGCTCTAGTGTGACAGGAACCTGAATAGCTCCAGGCCAGCACAGGGAAACTGGCGAGTGAGCCCCGCTAGATTCATTCGCCTGCCCCAATTCAGTGATCACAAACTCCCAGCCATGAAAGTCGGCAAGAACTGATATTTCCAAATCCTTTCAGACATAACTCTTGGTTGGGAGTAGTAAAGAGAGCAGGATTTGTTTTTCAAGCCTGCAGTTGTTACCACAGCCTGCATCCCGTGCCGTACGGATTTCCGAATCCTTCCCGAGGACAGCTGCTAGCAGAAAGCCAGCCAGAAAAAAGCCTTTGCAGGGGAAAAAAAAAAAAAAGCCTTTGCAGGTGAGTGGAGCTGACCAACACCATCCAAATCCATTGTGGATGTGCCCCCAGCTTCTCGTTACAGAGCCCAGCGCTGAGGCAGAGGAACAAGACGGGATGTAGAAATAAAGAAAGGGTTTTGTTGTGAGCTTTCAGGTGACCCCCGGGTCAGCACACCCAGGCAGCCTCAATTTTTGGCTGAAGTTCCTCATGTCAGCCCCATTTCGAGAGGCAAGTGGCTCCAGGGAGCAGAGGTCTCACACCCCCTGCCAGCAAAGGCTTTGCTGTTAGTGACTGAAGCTGCACTACAGGTTTCTCTAGAGAGATTAAAAGAGAGGAAGAGCTTTTGGCTTTTTCCACTGAGAGTTCCTAAGCCAGGAGTATTTCTGCCCTCATTATTCACCATCCAAGCTCAGTGCCCACAGGGAATGGCTGAGATGGGCAGGGAGGGCTTTTCCTGTTCACTAGGGATGCAGAGCCTTTCCAACAACATCCTTGTATAACTTTTAAGGTTCAGCAAGACCTTCAAGCCCTGGAGACCTTCACATCCCTTCCCACAGCACTGGAGGGACCAGGCTGGGTCAGGACACCAGGACCACCAGAAGCTGGAATTCTCTGATCAAAGCTAAGCAGGTCGGGAAGAAAGCCTAGATCCAACAATTTTATTATCAAAAGCAGGGTGACTTTAGGCTCTTTTAAAAGGGTTTCATCAGGGGAAATATAAACTGGGGCCCTCTGATACCTTTTTAATAGTGTTGTGCTTGCTGTTGCCCCGACTAGAGTTCTCGTTGTGCAAAATATCCAGAGCTGTCTCTCTCTCCTTGAGCTTCAGTGCCTCAATTTCTGTCTTCAGCTCGTTGAGCTGCTCCTGCAGGTGCTTGCTCTTCTCCATGTACTCCACCCTAACACACACACAGAACAGCCCTGGGTTAGCACTGCCCAGCTGCATGGGCTGATGTGATACCTGGTAACAGAATTATAGCAGAAACAGCTTTTCTTCATTATTTTTAGCGTGTGGAACTGATAATATCAGTTTATAGCACACAGTGAGCTACTCAGCAATCATTTGTTCCTTATTAAAGGGGACCCAGACAGCCAACCCAGCAATAAAAGCGTAAGTTACATTATTATACAAAATTAAACCCAAGCTGGATGGTATTTTAAGTCTCCCAATTTGCAAGTGAAGCTGACAGAGGTTTACACCACACAGTGGTTTAAGCAGCTACTCTGGAAAGCTCCACACCCCTGCACCCCTTCCCAAACTTGCTCCACAACCCAAATCCACAAATCTTTCCATGAGGAAGGACCCTGATGTACTGACTTGTGTTTTAGAGGGATTTGGCTTGTAAACTGTGTGGGAGCAAGTGCTGTCCCCAAAATATCAGGTATCTCATAGACACAGAGCATCTCTGGCAGAAAGTCTCACAAAAAAAAAAAAAAAAAGAAAGAAAGAAAGGGAAAAAATCAACCCCCAAAGCCAGCTGTTCCCAGGACTCGTCCTGAACTGCCTTCCACAATGAAAAATCAACTGGAAAAAATCACCCCATGAGTTTTGTACCTGTAATAATGACCTGAGCCAGGTCAGAGGGCCAGCAGGGTAATAGGAACCTTTTCCAGTGCCAAAATTTGTAGAGAGGTTCATCCCAGCACCCGAGGAAAGAGAACAGCCCCAGAGAAGACAGGAAAAGCATCCTATTGCTTTCAGCATTTGGCAGAGGCAGCTCTCCCTACTCAGGAGAGCAGGATGACCTAGATAGCAACCTGGGTACAGAACCAGGAATTATCCTGTTATTTTCAGCTTCTATCTTTTCCCTTCTGGCTTTGGGAAAAGTTTTAAAAAGTTCTTAATCTCCTGTCTCTAGGTCTGTGATTTCATACACGGGAGAGGGCAGCAAGCAGAGGCAAACCAAAGCACCCTCTGGGATGCAGGGGAGTGTCTATTCCAGCCTCGGGAAGTTTTGGCCGGAGTGGGATGACAGAGCCATTGTGGCTTTGATCTACGACCCAATCGATGAACAAAGCACATCATTACTACAGAGATTAAAATCTGATCTGCTTTGATTTCTGCTCAATTGGTAATTTCGAAGGCTACACTTACACCCTCAGGAAAACACAAGATCAAAGCTCATAATCACATCCAAACTCGCTGGCGAACACTTTTTATCCAGGAACGTGACACAAATTCCAAGGAAAAGGGGTTAAAGCCCTAGTGCAGGACCTTAACCCACCCCAGCTAGCACATTCCCATGACACCTGCAAAGCCTCAAGCTCAGGCCTCCAGCACTCAGCCTGCTGTTAACTCTTTCCACCACCGTGGGCAATTCCAGCCTGAGCGGGAGCCAGGAATCCCACACAGAGAGGAACTGCCCGGAGCAGGGCCCTGAGCTCACCCGTGAGCAGGTGGCAGGGATGGGTCTGTGACACCAGGTCCCCACCAGGGAAAGGCTCAGCCAGGACAAGCACAGAATTGTTCAGGATGGAAAAGCCCTCTGAGGTTACCAAGTCAAACCATTCCCCAGCACTGCCCAGGCCACCACTGCCCCATGTCTCCTGGTGCCACATCCACATGACATCCCTGCAGGGATGGGGACTCCAGCCCTGCCCTGAGCAGCTGTACCAGGGCTCAACAGCTCTTTCCATGAAGGAATGTTCCCAAATTCCACCCTGAGCCTCCCCTGGCCCAGCCTGGGGCCGTTCCCTCTCCTCCTGTCCCTGTTCCCTGGAGCACAGCCCGACCCCCCCGGCTGTCCCCTCCTGGCAGGAGCTGTGCAGAGCCACCAGGGCCCCCCTGAGCCTCCTCTGCTCCAGGCTGAGCCCCTTCCCAGCTCCCTCAGCCCCTCCTGGGGCTCCGTTCCCATCCCCAGCTCCGTTCCCTGCCCTGGACACGCTCCAGCCCCTGCAGGGCTCTCTTGTCAGGAGGGTCCCAGAGCTGCCCCAGCACTGGAGGTGCCCCAGCAGGGCCAGCTCAGGGACAGGCACTGCCCTGCTCCTGCTGCCACCCCAGGGCTGGCACAGCCCAGGGGCCCTTCCTGGCCACACCTGGCTCATGTCCAGCACAAATGCCAGCCCAGCCTGGACTGGATGCATGCCACGTACTTCTCCTTCTCGATTTCCATGGACAGCCTCTTCATGTCGGTATCCTTGAAGTCGAAGGAGAGGCTCTCACTGATGAGGTTGTAGCTTGGCAGGTCAGTGGGCAGTGCTGTGGTACTCGAGTTCATGGACTGCTGCAGAGAGAGCACAAATTGATCACTCTGGGCCACACAAGTGTCACTACAGCAAATGTTCTGCAACGCCGATGTAAAATCAGCGCGACGCTTGAGTCCAGAGTCCCAAGCACCAGATCAGCCTTGCCCCCCTTGCTCCATTCCCAATTTGCTCCTCAATTCAAAAGCCATTGTTCCTCCAGGACTCTTGGCAGCCCTGAAGAGGAGACAAAACACCACCTGCCTTCAAAATCTATTGACAAAAATCAGTAAAATCAAAGCTTTATCACTGCTGTGTCGCTTTAAGTTGGACAGAAGCTGCCTCTTGGGAGTCCTCTGTCTGCTATTTAACATTCAATCAGGTTCATAAAGTTCAAGCTGTGAGCAGGGACAATGTAAGATCCTGTGTGACAGCAGAGTCCTGCACTCCATAGCTCCTCAAAGCCTGAGCGAAGACCAATGTGTCCCCAAGGATGCTGTTCCAGCAAGGTCCATGGAGATGCACTGACACTTTTTTATCTTCTCAGTGATTTACAGCTCCAAAGGTTTAGAAACCACTTCCAGATTCAGCTGGAAATGAAGATAACACAGCAAATGACTCCTGGAACACCTGAGAAAGGATTTGGGACTTTCTGCCTCCTGCAAAATGCTTTGCTATCCCCCAGTGACACACACTGCCAGGCCCTCAGATTTTATCTTCTCCTAAAAAATGACCCTTCTTCCTCTCAGTCAAAAATTCTGTCACACCTCTTAACAAATGGGCTCATTAAGAGGAGAGGAAAAGCCTGCTGGAGTCATGGCTCTGCTCCTGCAGACGCTGGATGAGGTGGCAAACGGGGCACACGTCAAGGGTGGCACAGCAGCATCAGATGGGGCTGAGTCACAACTGCTGCCAGCCTGCTCAGCCCTGCTCTGGGATATGAGAAATCCAGCTCAGCATCCCAAAGATCCCCCGCCTCCCTCCCGGATGCTCCTTCTTGCTTTAAGGGATTCCTGTAAGGAAAACGTGTCCAAACCTGGAATGGCACTGCTGGGTACCTGCCCTAGCAAACGGGAGTTTGGGCTTCCATTGGCTCTTTCTTTCCCTCACTTCTCCTATTTGGGATACTCCAGGCACTGTTTTCAGTTAGCTCCTCTTCAGCAAAGACCTGCAAGCACTGGGGTGACAGATTTACTCTCCACAATAACCTGCCTCTTCCCTCACCACCAGCCTGGAATTCACAAACAGCCAGGGCTCCTTCCCAGCTCGGACAAATCTGAGAGGAACAACATTTCATCGACCGGCGAAGCTGGAGCACAAACACCTCGTACAAGCATAAACAAGGGGGTGCCTCCAACTGCACTTGGCTTGGCTGGAGCCTTCCAGGTGAGTTAAGACCCACATGACAAGGAAACTCAACTCCTTCCTCCCCCTTTGCTGCCAACACGAAACAAAGGCACATTAATTCTGGAGCAGGTGCTGGAAGGGACAGCTCAGTACCTAAATTCCAGTCTTGAAGGAAAGGGGACAGGTCTGCCAAAGCACTTAACTGATTTAAATACTTGCATCCCATTGACATTCAAGTCCCTTCCCTGTAAGGCACACAGGCGTTCCCAAAGCCCTTCCCACGTGAGGTTCTCCCATCCCTGCAGCACAGGGGAGCCAGGAGCATCCGAGCCAGCCTGCTGGCCTTCAAATAACCTTTAGCTTGTTTTTTTTTTCAGTACAAGCTTTGTTGGGTTTTGTTTTTAAAAACTCCCAACAGCAGCAGTAAGAGTTAGGCAGAATTTCAGTTGCCGCAGCCATTAAGGCCTGAGCCAATTTATCAGGGTTGCTACAGCCACTACTTCCTTCACTTCCCTCGGCACTGCTCTGCCATGGAGCAAGGAAAATGTTGGTGGAGAAGTCAGAGAGCAGCGGGAGTGAGGAAGAGTATGGAAAAAGCAAAGAGTGAGCAAGTTCAGGGATCTCAAAGGCACGGGCTTGGTATCTGGAGCAAAGCATTTAACAGAATCGTGGAATGATTTGGGTGTGAAGAGACCTTAAAGCTCATCCAGTGCCACCCCTGCCATGGCCAGGGACCCCTCCCACTATCCCAGGGTGCTCTAAGCCCCAGGGTCCAGCCTGGCCTCGGGCACTGCCAGGGATCCAGGGGCAGCCCCAGCTGCTCTGGGCACCCTGTGCCAGGGCCTGCCCACCCTCCCAGGAACAATTCCTGGATCCCAGTCTCCCACCCAGCCCTGCCCTCTGGCACTGGGAGCCATTCCCTGGCTCCTGTCCCTCCATCCCTTGTCCCCAGCCCCTCTCCAGCTCTCCTGGAGCCCCTTCAGGCCCTGCCAGGGGCTCTGAGCTCTCCCTGGAGCCTTCTCCTCTCCAGGGGAGCACCCCCAGCTCTCCCAGCCTGGCTCCATGGCAGAGGGGCTCCCGCCCTGGGAGCATCTCCGTGGGCTCCTCTGGGCTCTCTCCAGCAGTTCCAGGGTGTTTCTGTGCTGTGTCTCTGGATGTCAAGGCAGCTCTACAGGTGGGGGTCTCACCCGAGCAGGGCAGAGGGGCAAAATTCCTGTTGCAGATTCCCTTTGCATTTCCTGTTGCCATTTGCAATAATCCTGGGCAGCTCTTGCAGCAGGCGCTGTTCTTTCTAATCTGGGGCCATGGGCGATAAAAGGGACAGGGAGCTTTTTCCATATGTGTTTCCTCACCTGGAACAAACTGCAAAGCTCTGCTCCTGCATTACAGCAATTTCCTGCTGTTAACAGAGGCAAGCACCACGCTGGCAGCGGTCATCCCTTGGATCCCTCTGGAATACAGAGCGAGACGGAGGATCCCGAGGGAGCACAGGCAGGTCAGGAGGTTTCCCCTGCAGGAAAAAACTCCTCCTGGTGATGCCACTGCCTTTATTTTGCTGCTCAGGAATTTGGGCAAGCCCAAAGCAGCTACTTAGAGCTCCCACAGGATCACAGAGGAGGTGATTGCCTTTATCTGGCACCTGAAGGGCACCGAGGGAGGCAAAGAGCTGCGGCCAAATCCGTAAGGAATGAGTTGTGCTCCAAGCCCTGACGGTCTGAGACTCAGATCCACATCTCACTTCTCATGCATCACCTAGCAGTGACATCATAAAAGCAGCCTGGGCTTCAAGGACTAAAAAGACACTGAAACAAGCTTTAAAGAACCAGGACTGGAGACTGGAAAGTTGAAAAGTATATATATTTAACTGTTTCTTTTGCCTTTTCTGCAGCACAGAGTTAGGTCAGGGATTGGACTCGATCTCTTAAGGGTCTTTTCCAACCTAAATGATTCTACATCCATCCACTCCCTCCTTCCTCTCTTGCTCTTGTGAAGTCCTGCTGAGCTCTCGGTGTCAGGGGACGACACAGCACAAGTCTGGGACCATGGAAAAGTATCAAAATATTCAAAAGAATATTCCCAATGTTACACCCTCATTTAGGAAGAGAAAAGTTGGACTCCTGCACTGTTCATCAGAGCTTAGGAACTTGAGTCTCCCAAAAACAGCTTTCAAAACAGGGTCCCTCCTTGTGCTGGCAATGCAGGCAAGTGTAACAGAGGATGGAAGAGCCCAGCAAGGTGTTTTCACCTGGACACGGGCATGCTGGTCAGACCAGCCTCCTCCTGACCTTGGCAAACAACAGCCAGGGAGCCTGTACAGCACAGCCCTCAGCCCAGGGGCAGGAGGAGCAGCAGCTGCATGAGAGGACCCTGCCACCAAAATGGGGAGGAAAAAAGCATTTCCCTTCCCACCAGGCACTGGCAGCCGTGTCTGGAAGGCCAGGGCTCTTTAGGGAAGGCAGAGGACTGGGATTGTGTCTGGAAGTGGCAGCTCTGCCTTCAGGCAAGATGCAGCTGGAGGGGTGGAGCTGAGCTCCATGCAATCCCACAACATTTCCCTAACGAGGCTCTAATTCCACGGGAACAGAGAGCAGAGCCACCCAGCTGCTCCCCTGCGCCGGGATTTCGGCACAAGGGCTTCGAGCTGGGGCTCTGCTGCTTTCACTAAGGATGGACGTGACAACACAAGGGGACATGGATGTGGAAGAGCTGCCCAAATTCCACACTGGCTGGCTGGTGTAGCCACACAGCACAGTTCCAGTGAGGACAAGTGTCTCCCTGTACACAATTAAGGAGCTGGTGCATCTCAGAATTCTAGTGACTTGTAAAAGAAGGAACACTCCAAAGCTGGGCTTTATCCAGCACTCACTTAACTGAGTGTCCCACAGCTCAAAGCACCTGATTATTTTTCATCCCTGTTATTTTTAACAGCTTCCAAATATTCTTGCAGTGAACTCTAGGGAATCTGGATGAAAAGTTGCTTCATCTCAACCCCTCTCCAATCTGATCCTATAAAGTTTCCAGAGAAAGAGGGAAGGAGCCTGCAGGTACAAATTCAAACCTCGGTGCTGATGTGTTCGTAACTCCCATGCCAAGCCTATTCCTGATGCTCTTCCCTTCTCTCTAGGTCAGGAAGGAACAGGTGTGAGCTGCAGGAATGGGGGCACCTGATGGGGTTTGCAGGCACAATTAGGGAAGCAGAGGAAAAGAGCTGCCAGACAGTCAGAGCAATGGTAATCTAGTCTGGCTTTTGGGTGCCCGGCAGGAACCAGGAGCAGATGCCTCAGAGGAAGGTGTGAAATCCTCTTAATGGACAATTACAGAATAATCTCCCTTCCAGTAAGTTTTTTTCCAGCACATAAAGGTCCAGTTTATGCCCAAAGAATGAATTTACAGGTTCTGGGCAGTGTTTATCCCACCTAACAAGAATAAGGACATATTTAACCCTATTTTAAAGGTTAGTGCTAAGCTGGTGCACTCCACACGTGCTGGCAAAGTGGCTCTGACACAGCTGCTAAATTGGTTTAAAATTTGCTGCTTTAATTTCACCAGCAGCTTCTTTGCTCTTGTAGCAAGAGGTGGGTGGAAAAATAAAAAAAAAAGAGCATAGTGAAGTTCTGCTGGATGAGATGCAGGGATGAAAAGGGCAAGCACTGCCAGGATTTCTGAGCAGCAATGAGACAGCTCAGCCCCCTCCATGGCTGGGATGGAGAAGGAGGCTCCTCCAGGCTACACAGGAGGGCAGGGAGGTGGGAATTACAACACAGGTCTCTCTTACTGTGTAGGAAGACTTGCTGGTGATCTCCAAGAGCTTCTGCTTGGCTCTGCGCTCCGACTCGCGAGCCTCCTGCAGGTCCTGCTTGAGCTGATCAGCCTCCTTTGCTCTGCAAGGACCAACAGCAAACAGCAAATATCAGAGTGGAGCCAGGAGGAACGAGAGGGTGGAGAAGCGGGATCACAGTGTGGAGCAGGCAAGAAGAGACGAAGAAGGGCTGAGTTCATCCAAGCAGAAGGGCTGACACCCAGCAGGCTCTCACACAGAGAGGAGTAATCAGCTGGAAGGAAACAAGGCTGATCTTTTACTTGCTCACTGCCACATTCACCACGGGACCTGGGCTTGGGTATCAGGAGGGCGGAAACACCAGTTTTAACAAGGAGCAAATTCTCTGTTCAAGGCTGACCTGGAACAGAACTCATGGCTGGAAAGGAGAACTGAACAACTGAGAGGTAAGTAGAGCAGTAAGGAGAGAATAGGGAATGTAGATCTACCATCCAGAGGAAGAGCAACCCCCCAAGGTTAATAACATTGTTAAATACTTGGGGGAATGCAGGGCACGGTTGCAGAAAGCATCCAAAAGCAGAGCTGGCTTTTGGAGAGGGAAACCAGCTGGGCCAAAAGGCCATTTGCTGTTGGACACCTGAGGGAGGATAACAGAGAGGGGTAACTTGAAGGGGGTGGGAAGCAAAGCAGAAGCAGCTGCAAGGTTGTACCCTCTGACCTCCTCTCTGACTCCTCGGCCATTTTCAGCGCCAACATCTCTGCCTCCAGCACCTTCTGCTCCATCAGCCGCTTCTCCTCCTCGGTCCGGATGGCCGTGGCCTTGATGCGCTGCATCTCCTGCTCGGCCTCGGCCGCCTTCTGAGCCAGGAGCTTGGCCTCCTCCTCCGTGATCTGCGCCTTCTCCGCCAGCAAATCCGCCGTCTCCTCCGACCTCATCTGACATGAGGGAGGGACACGAAGCCATTGAGCACAGGCAACGTGTCCCCAAAGGTGCCCGGCTCCCCGAGCCGCTCGCTGCGACACGCTCCATACACAAAGTCCCTTCCGTCAGAGCCCGCGGCCGCCTGCGCCGAGGCTGGGATGTGCCCGGGCTCTGGCCCAAATCACCCTCCTCGTGGCTCCTCCCAAGCAGCCCAGCAGGATGAAATCGCTCCATCCAGCCTGCTGCTCACTGGCCACTGGCAGCAGTTTGGGAGCAGTCTTAGGGCAGTCATCGAGCGCTTCCAAAAATGATTCTGCAGTGGAAAGAGTGAGGAGCAGCTGCCGTGCTCGGGAAACGGCCTCCCAGGGACCTACCAGAGCCTCGTTGGCCATTGTTGCCTCCTCCTTCAGCTGCATCAGCCTCCTCTCCAGCTCATCCCTGGTCCTCTCAGCCTCTTCTCTCATTTGCTTCTCTCGTGCCAGGCACTGCCGTTCCATCTGGGAAAAAGGGATTGGGGAAAGTGAGGAAAAAAACACACATGAGGGAAGTTTTCCATGGATGAGAGCCACAGGTCAGGTCAGAACACTGCTTCCTCCTCTCTGCTTAGTGACAACAGGAACGTCCCTGGACTGGGGTGACCCGCTCAGACAATAGGATTGTGGGATCACTAAGATTGGAAAAGGCCTCCAAGATCACAAAGTCCAACTGTTCCCCCAGCACAGCCAAGGCCACCCCTAACCCATGTCCCCAAGTGCCACATCCACACGTCCTTTTAACCCTCCCATGGATGGTGATTCCACCACCGCCCTGGGCAGCCAGTTTGATGCTCCCTTGAGAAGTGCCAGTCCTGAGACAATTCCCCTCCTGTGCCCAGCTGTCACTCACAGCATGGCTACAGGAGCTGCCTGCAGGTGACGATGTCCCCAGACAGGGCCCTCCCAGGCTGTCACAGCGCAGACCAGGACAAGTGGGCTTCAAGATCTCCTGCTTAGCTCTCTGGAGTTTCTTATAGCAGGACTGGGCTTAAGAATCTGAGGGCGTCTCCCAAACACCACAGCACATGGCAGGAGTCTGAAGGATAAGGACAGCTGCTCCTTTTGATCAGATATCCAACCCAGCATCCTGGAACCTTCACTTCCATTCCTTCAGAGGGAGGTCACACACAGTGCAACCACCTCTGGCATTCCTGGCTGAAACAAACCCTCTCCATTTGCAGGGAACAGCAACGCTTCTCCAGGAGGGGAAGATCCAGCCACCAGGATCTGCCAGCTCATCCCAGAAGATGCTGTGAGGGCTGTTGTGCCTAGGGACTCCTCTTCACTAGCCAAGAGCCCAAGGGAGCCATTGGGCTAATTAACACACTGAGTTTAATCCCTTCAGTCCCATAAGGATGGGGCATTATAAATATCCATGATACAGTCAGGACAGGAGACCTGCTGGGTTTAATAAGGGAAGGAAGTGAGACAAGCCACATTTCTCTGCTCCTTGGACACCAGCTGTGCTCTGAAAGCAGGACGCCCACTGTTCCAACCGTTCTTCTTCCTTCTATTAAAGGTTCCCCTCATTCATTATCATTATGATCTGCATCCCGCTCAGGACTTCCATTAACAAGAATTCCTGATCTAAAAGGACTATCTGAAACCAGTTAACCGATGTGGATGCTGGGCAGGGAGCAGGACAGACAGCACAGTGGCTCGCTCAGGACAGGGCAGCCAGCCCACACAGGAGCCCGACCTGTCACATGGAGCCCAAGTGCTCTGGGTTTGGGATCTCACAGGAAGGCACAAACTGCTGCTCCTCCCAGAGCCCTCACCTCTCCCAGCAGCCCAAATAAGCACAGGAGCTCCAAACACACCAAAAACTCACGGATTGTAAAACTTCAAGATGCATGGAATCGTTAAGGTTGGAAAGGCCCTCTAAGGCCAACCATTATCCCAGCCCCACTGTGTACACCACAAAACCGTATCCTTAAGGGCCACATCCACTTTTGAACTCCTCCAGGGATGGTGACTTCTCCGCTTCCCTGGGCAGCCTATTCCAATGCCTGAGGCTGTCGGCACTTGGACACTGCACTGCTCCTTCCAAGGACCTTCTGCTCCACTAAAGACACGGCTTAGTGAACACGGTGGTGGAGGGCTGATGGTTGGAGGCCAGAGAGTGCTTTTCCAGCCTCAATGGCTCCACAGTGCCAACTCCTTACTGACCACAGGGATCCCTGTGGGAAGCACAAAGTCCCTCTTCCCCAGTGGTGCTTGTAGTGACTCAAGTCCAGACCTCTCCTGCGACTCCATGAGCTACACGAGGGAAAACTGCTTCAGGAGGTGCTTGAAGGACAAGTCACATCCCACCTCCAGGCCAGCTGAGCGCCTCAATACTACACAAGCACCTTGGGAGGTGTCTGAAGAACAAGCCTTGTCCCATTTCCAGGCCAGCTGATCACCTCAGCATCACACAAACACCAAGAGGTGCCTGAAGAACAAGTCATGTCCTACCTTCACCCCAGCTGAGCACCTCAGCACCACACAAGGATTGAGAGAGGTGACTGAGGACAAGCCATGTCCCATTTCCAGGCCAGCTCAGCACCTCCACCCCTCACAAGCACCTCTGTGGTCACCCTCAAACCCAGTAACACCCAGACCCGTGAGCACAAGCCCCTTTGTGGTGCAGCGACTGCTCTGGCTTCTCCTACTCCTCTCTAGTGGCTTCCCTGCCAAAGGGCCATTTATATTCCAAGCACCAGTGCTCAGATTAGCTGTGTGGGTTTCAGTGAGTAGAAAAGGTCTACGAGCAGAAAACAATGATTCATACAATTCAATTTGCTGATCTCTGCTCGCGGGCTCCACGCCGCCGCCTGCGCCGCGCCGGCCGCCCGGGCTGACCCGCGGCACGCAGCGAGGCCAGCGTGGAATCAGCATTCCGGGCTGCACAGCCTGGAATGTCAGCAGGCATTCCATCAGCCTGCAATTAGAAACGAGGCAAAGAGCTAAGGCAGAGCACAGCCTCTCACAGCCTCTGATTGATCAACTGGCCCAACACATCTTTTGCCACGCACTTCTAGATGCCCAGGGCAGCTCTTCCCTCCTGTCCTCTCGGTTTTGTTCCCAAATTGGGGGCTGGACTCAGGCTGTCACCAACCTGCAGAGCCAAGCTGAGATGACAGGAGAGGTGGGAGCAGGCTACTAAAAAACGTTCAGCTGGACCTTCCCTCAAAGCTGCTTTGATGTCATTCCAGAGACCTGTCCTTCCCAAGCCCATCCGAATTTCTGATTTTGGCTCACTGGTTATGGGACATGTGGCTCACCTGCTTCCTGGCCTTCTCCTCCCTGGCCTGTGCTTTCATCTGCTGCACCTCCAGTGAGTCTGCCTTCCTCCTCCTCATGAAGAGGTCGTGATTCCCAATGCACAGCTGAAGAATCTGTTCCAGTCGGGGTGAAGAGCAGAGAGAAACAGCTGTACGTGTGATGGCAATGAGGTGGTTTGTATTCTTGACACACAAAAACACTAGAATTGCTTTGATTTGGTGATTGTTAGTGCTTCCACCCACTGAGCTCCAACCCTGCGAGCTCTCACAGCTGTAGGAGGGGCAGGGAGCCAGGTCCCACACCAAACACCAGCTCCTGGGTATAGCAGCTCTTTGCAGAGACCAATTTTCTGTGCCTCTAGCACAGCACGGGTGTTGTTTTACACCCACTCTAAAAAAGGCAAGAGGCCAAATAATGAAATAAAAATTTCTACAGCTCTGCCTGGTTCTCACTGCTCCCTTTCTTTAGGCTGAAGATGAACTTGCACCTTCTCCCCAGTGTACGTTTAAGGCACTGAGATTAAAAAATAGATTAAAAGAAAAAAAGAAAGGAAAACCACTTTTCACTTGGACAAACAGAAGGCTTATAAAAAACTTGCTTGGGCATCTCCAGATACCTTTGCTGAAGGGATTTGAGCCCCAGTGTGGTTCTCTCACTGGTAAGGACCAGGGAGGTGGCAGTGCTAGAGGAGGGTTAGTACAAGGTGGGCACACAGAGAAGTGAGAAGATTTTTTTGGCAATAAAAGCAGGGTTCTAAATTTGGATTCTTTTCTAAAGGACTGATTTACATGCTCTTTTTCCATTTCATAAAATGGAAAGGAATGGAAAGGTTTGGGTTGGAAGAGACCTTAAAGCCCATCCAGTGCCAGCCCTGCCACGGGCAGATACCTTCCACTATCCCAGGTTGCTCCAAGTCCCATCCAACCTGGCCTGGAACACTTCCAGGGATCCAGGGGCAGCCATAACCCAGGTCACAAATTACTCCTCTGAAGATTTTAGCAGTATGAACCTGATGATGCAGGGAATGAGGAAGGCCCATTTCCTATGGGACACGAAGCAAAGCCAACAACCGGGACAGCAAAGGTCCCTGTGCCACTTGACAAGGGATCCAAATCCAGAACATCAGCTAAAGCTGGCCTCCAGCATGGACAGCTCCGTGCAGCCCATCCTTTTCCAAGGAGAGCGTCCTCAGGGGGGGAAAAGCCAGGACTCTGGTAAAGGTGCCTTCCAAAACAAGGAAGCTACGACACCAGGCAGAGTGGGAAAGATCCACATGGGAAGAAAGAGGAACTGAGCAAACCTGGGAGTTGTATTCACTAAGTGATTCCACGATTTAGGTCAGCTGAAAGCCAAGAGCTCCAAAAGGGAGCACAAAAACAGGGGAGGGGGAGAGATTCTGTGGAGCAGCTGCTCTTGAGTCTCCCCCTTCACTCCTTCAGCGAGCAGTAACTGCTACACCCCATCACAACCACACAGCAGCAGCTCCCTCTCAAAGGAAAAGCCCCAAAAGCTCGCTGTCTCACACTCTCTGCAGAACCCACTGCTGCAGGCAGGAAAAAAATAAGACTGTCTGTGCACTTACCAGCTTATTCACACGCAGCTTTGATGAATTGAATTTAAAAACATCAATCTTTTTGTCCAATGGCTTAATCGTAAACTGAAAAGGAAAAAATAAAGAGGGAGAGAGTTATCAGAGAGTGGTGCATTTAATAAAAACACGGCTATAAAATTCTTCCTGAAAGCTCTGGCTCAGAGTAGGTCAGCAGGGTCAGACACACGGCTCAGAGCCGTCCTCGTGGCTCTGAGCCAAGCAAGAGGACTCGCATCAAAAGCGGCCAAGGAGACAACTGCTCCTCCAGTCAGGGAAACATGGGGACCACAGGAGCTGATGTCCTCTGCAGAGAACCCTGCAGAGGTGGAGGTTCAGCTCAGCACCTCCCCAGGCAAGGTGCTGCTCTCCTGGGAGCTACAGGGAACACGGAAACCACAGCGGGAATCCAGGATGCTTCCAAAGGGAGGAAGAAGCAGCTCAGCTGCCTGATGGAACCACAGAATCATTAAGGTTGGAAAAGCCCTCCAAGATCATAAAATTCAAACGTCAACCCAACAGCACCACGCTCACCCTCAAACCATGTCCCCAGGTGCCACATCCACAAGTGTTTTGAACACTTTCCTTGGCAGTCTGGGCCAGGGTTTGACAGCCCTTTAACGAAGACATTTTCCCTAATATCCAACTTAAACCTTCGCTGGCACAACTTGAGGCTGTTTCATCTCATCCTGTCACTTGTTACGCGGGAGCAGAGCCGGACTCCCGGCTGGGTGCACTCTCCTGTCAGGGAGTTCAAAGGGCAGGAGAGCTGCATCAGGAACACAGCAAGGAGCTGCTGCCCTTCCCACTGACACCTCCACTCCCAAGAACTCCCCAGAAGAATTTTCCATACGTTTTCTTCTCCAGAACTCAGCCGTGTCCTAAGACCTCCCCACAACAGAAACAGTTATATCCCTGGCTCTAACTTGGGATTCATGCTCCATGTGCTAACCAACCAGCTCTACCCATGGCCTGGCTTCACCCTCTCCAAAGCCCTCCCACAGCGGCTCTCTTGAGAGGCCAGTGGTGGTACAAATCCCTCTAGGGCTTTGGTAATGCAGCCCTTGGATGGAGAGAAGCCTCTGCGCTATCAAAAGGGTACTTGAAGAGATGGAGTGCTCTGCAAGATGGCATTTTTTTAGGAGACATGCACATATTCCATCACTCCCCCACACGCTACAGAAATAACGGGCTGAGGAGCTGGAGCAGACAGAGTGTGTCCATTAGAGTGGGAGATCTGTCAATACACGGCCCTGCCTGCAAAGGGCCCTGCCCTGGCACTGCCTCGCTCTGGCAGTTTAAGAGCCTATCTTTTAAGACATTCACAAAAGCAGACGTGCATGAACGTCCCTGGAATTGGGCTCGGCAGAGCCCTCAGCAGTCACTGAGAGCAGCAGCAGGAATGTGCTGGGAGAGGAGTTTCAGCTCCGTGTGAACAGTCAATCTTTGTTAGGAGGGATAACCCCCAGCGTGGTGTCAGCAGAGCTGCTGTTCCCAGCCCTGTTTGTAGCAGGTCAGGCCTGCTCGTGGGCACCTGATTGCACAGATGATTGAGCTGATGGAAGGGATCTGTCTTTCCCCTGGAGAGAACTCTGCTACAGTCCTGTGGCAAGGCCTGCTTCTGGAGGGGCCAGTCCCTGGGTTCTGGGGAGCTCCCAGTGCACTGTCACAGGCAGGGAAGCTTTGGAATCACTCTGTGCTGGGCTTTTCGTGGAGTCGTGAAGCTCTTCAAGGAGTAAAGCAAGTGGAGACAATTCCAGCACAAATTTACTGCTTATAAAACTTCACAAGACATGCAATAAATGCAGCTGATGAGAAACCTTTAGCTGCTTCCCTGATCAATATCATGTTTAGATTAGAAAACCATTTTTAATTAAGAAGTTAATTCTCTTCCTTACCATGAAGGCAGCTGGTTTCTTTGAGCAGCTCTCTCAGACTTACAACAGAGCAGTTCAGTCTCCCCTCCTCAGCCGATTGCACTTCTGTTCTCAATTAGGTTTGGGGGCCAACAATCCCAAAGACCCATATTTAGACTCTGGATTTAATAAATAACTATCCAACAGCAGGCTTAAATTGCTCAACTTCCTAAAAAGATTCCAGCTGCTACGCCAAGCCCAGCAGCCTGAAACCCAAGATGATGTAACGAGACAGCAAGAGCTCTTCTCCCCAGGAACACATCTCCCTGTATTCCATAATACAGCATATATCCACTGTAATAAATACTGTAATATATGCAGTAAAGAAGAGATTTTAACTTCTGAACTCTGGTATTTGGGCTAAGCACATCAACAGCAATTTTGGGTTTTTGAAAAGATTATTACATAGAAGGTTTGAAACCAAAGAGGAGAACCAGCTCCCCAGTGACCCCTTGCACGCCCACTCCCGCACAGTTTCAGGAAGGCTTGGATTAAAGTTTCAGCTGGAGGAGTTGAGCTGCCCTTAGCTAAGCTGGTGAGAGCAAGCACAGCAGACAGAGAAGCCAAGAGAAATAATTTTAAATCCCAGTTGTGTTTTTACTGCTTTCAAGGAGGAGGTGAGACACATCCATACCTCTTTATCACTGTAGGAGATATTCCGGATCTCATTCCATGGGAAGGAGATTTTAGGGGTCAACCTGTTGTCTGGGTCATAAATGTGAAGACCCAAGGCATCAACCCCAAGGAGCAGCTCTGTGCCCTTTTTATTCTGCAGGAGGCAAGGAAAGAGCAGAAATCACTGGGAGGGTCAGACATGAACCACTGTTCCCTCCTCAGCCAGTCCCGAGCAGTGACCCAGCACTGGGTACCAGGAGCTGCTGCCTCCCCTCAGCACAGGTGGGGTCCCCAAATGTCACTTCCCAGCTCTCCTGGCTCTCCAGGACATGGAGATTACCCTGGCAGGAGAACAGGACCCACAACCCACCCAACTCACCCTGATGGCGAAGTAGTTCACGCCGTACATCTCCAGGTCCTGGGCTATCTTCAGATACTCCATCTCAGCTTCATCTCTGCCGGGCAGGAACAGTGGTTGGGAGGATCAGAGAGGGACATGGCTGCTCCTGCTGATCCTAAGCACTCACCAGGCTTTAAAGCTTGGACTGTCTCTATCACACAGGTCAATCCTGTCTTTGCTGGCAGGATCAATAAAATCCAAGAGCAAATCCCACTCTGCAGTCGCCAGCATCTGAGTGGCTGCTGAGATGCAGCACTCCAGGCCTGGCTTTGTTCATCTCCCAATCCCTTCAGCATAAATAGGAAACCCCTGGCTGGGATGCCACTGTTTCAGATCCACGGCTTTAGGTTTATCCCCCAAAAGATGCATTTTGCCACCTGAGGCAGCCATGTAGCTCGAATCCCTCTTTCTTCTCCCAGATCCCTGACACAGGTGAGTCCTTACTTTGCATCATTCCTAAATTCCCTTGAGGGCCCCAACAGTGACAGCAGAGCCACCAACAAAAGCTTTGAGCTCTTCCTGAGGCTGCTGCAGAGATGTGCTGGGATTACCCTGCTGGCAAGAGCCCATCCAGTGCCTGCCCAAGCTCCCCAAAGCCTGGTGACTCTCCAGGGGAGGGGACTGGCCCTGATCCACCCAGCAGCACAGGCTCACCTCGCTCTGCCCCGGTGCTCTGCGTACCAGGCTGTTATCCTTTCCTCCCACATCTCTGGAGTCATCTGGTACAGGTTTATCACCTGGGATAGGTGGGAGACAGAGACCAGATCACAGAGCTGCTCCCGGCTCAACAAGAAAGCCAGAGACACCAAGACAGGTCCCAGCAGCACATCCAACCTCAGGACAGCTTGGACACCGCCTCCCCGGCTCCGCTGAGCTCCTTACCCGCTTGGGAAGCAATTCCTCCTGTGCCAGGAAGCCTCTCTTGTGGACATTGGGATCGTAGTCGCCGTACTGGGGAGAAGCACAGACACAGAGCCCGCCCCACGTTAACAACAAGGGCAAGTCAAACTCTTCACCCCTTCACAGCCAGCCCTGAGACAGCAAACACGGCCTGCTCAGCCCCAAGCACAGAACCTGCAGCTCTGAGCACAGAACCTGCAGGGTCTCTTTGTCATTTCATTGCTAATGGGAAAAAACAGCTTCCACTCAAGCAGCAGAGCTAGAAGAACAAAATTTCCCACCATCACAGAATCATTAAAGTTGGAAAAGGTCTCCAAGATCAAGTCCAGCCTGTGACTGAACAGCCCTAATGCCCCCAAGAGCTGCTCGGTTTTTGAACACTTCCAGGGATGGTGGCTCCACCCCTTCCCACAACCTCAGTTGATGACCATCAGCAGCTGATGTGCTCCATCAGTCCAGCTGGATTAGATGATGCTGTCTATTCTGCCCTCGTTATCATGCCCTAATGATCATTTCCCCCAGTGCAAGGCAAGACTCTATAGCTGAGAGGTCCTCGAGGTTTCACAGGTAGTGGAACAAGGAAATAAGACGCGGAGAAAGACCTGTCCCCAAAAATTGATGGACAGCAGTGATCCAGGTTAGGCAGATGGCAGCTCCTCTGTCGCTGTTCATCACCCTAATGAACAAATATCCAAAAAATTAGAGGAGTTTGACAGATTCCTCTCAGGCAGGTGGTGGCTCTTCTGTCAGAGGGTCTGTTGCTCAACTGGGTCATGGAATCCAATTCAGATTTGTTAAGCGCATCCACTAATTACTGGTATTTGTTTAGATTTACATCTCTTTGAGCAGCATATAAAGTGATTGAGAAAGAAAACTGCTTATTAACAGATTGAAGAGCCGTGTGTCCCTGCGGTGCATGTGAAAATGAATTTACCTCCTGCACGGCCTCAGAGGGCAGGAAAACGCTGGAAAACGGCTCCTCCAACAACCCAGCAAGTTCAGGGGGAGAGGAACAAAGCATGTGAGGCACGTACACAGAGCGCTGGGACTTCCACTCACTGACAGAGGTGACAGTCCCCCACTGCATGAGACACAGCCCCGTTTGCTCAAGCCACTCATTTTGCAACTGAGGCAGCCCTTCCCTCCCTGCTTTTCTGAGCAACCTTAGCTCAGGAAGTGCTAAATGGTGGCAATTTTCAAACACAAGACCAAGAGGCACCTGGAGGTCATGCAACAAGTCAGGAGGCTTCTCCTCTCAGCCTCCTTTTCGTGCCAGGACAGTCACACCGTGCACCTAAACCAGAGCCCAGCATCAAAAGTCTACGCACATCCCACCTCTGTGCTTGGGAGACAACACGTGGGGATTAAAGACACAAATATTGATTTGGAGCCAATGCAGATGCGAAGGGAGCATGTAACAGCAACCAACACTGACTCAGACTTCAATTAATAGAACAAAACCAGCCCGGATTTCGTCCAAGAGCGGCTGCAACTCTCTGCCTCCCAAGGAGCTCCTCAGGATGCAGCACATTGCAGGTAAATGGCCCCTGAGCCCCTGCTCAAAAGGAAGCAGCACTAAAAACATGGCACTGGTGAAGGAAGCAACTCCAATAACTTTGGACAGGCAGCAAGTAAATAATTTTTAGGTGATGAAAATAATAGTAAATAGGATTAACATGATTATTTTCTGTTGTGATCTTCCGTGATGGTCCGAGACTAAGTATGGATTATGTGACTTTTCATGTGCTAAAAAATACTGCCGCGTCCCAGAGGAATATTTGTGCTGAAAGAGGAGTCTAGATGAGAACATTAATTATTCACAAGTCAAAAATCAACAAATGGCTTAAGTATTGCAGAATTTGTTGGCTCAAATGATTTTGCAAACGTACTTTCTGAAGGCCTTTCCAATTAAATCATTACTTTCAAACTGTCATGGAATTCCAGCTCTTGTTAATTGAACTGTATGATTAATATTCATGATTGGGCATGGAATTGCTTTTACCACATTCGTACGCCTGGCTTAGATTGTTGGATAAACACAGGCAAGCTCAGCTACAAATTAACACCGAGTATCGCTTGTTTGGGGGAAAAACAATAATAATTAAAGAGCTGTTTGCTGTGCTACAAGATCTGAAGTGCTGAGAGAGTTGCAGCACGGCAGCAACCCGCATTTAAGGGGCAAAAAAATAGAAGAACCTCCTGGATGTTCCCATTTTTGGTTTTTTTTCAGTTGTTCCCACGTCTTTCCCAGCTATTTAAAACCTAAACCACCTCCAACCTTTGAAAGCCATGTGGGTGGTTTGAACAGGGCTGGAGGGGAAAGCACATAGTAATTCCCCAAATGAACACAATGAGAGAGAAATAAATAAGCTGTTATTTTTATGACCCTCCTGTTTCCTTTGCTGTCTCAGGTTGGTGTGGATGGACCAGCAGCACCTGACTGTCAATAAGTGGCTGCTGGATGCACACACGCTGCTGTGTCAGGCTATTATGCCTCTAATCATGCAAATCAGCACGTTATTAGTGAAATTACTGCCTGCTCTCTGCTTGCTTTTTTGTCCAGGAAGGACATCATTATCCTATTTAACTGGAAGGAGATGACCTGCAGCATCTTTCTTCCCAGATCCCCGTCAAAGATGTGCTTTCAGCTTTCAGCCTTTGCTGGGAGGGAAAAGCAGAAGGGGAGTTCCAGGCTGGAGGGGCAGCAAGAAAAGTGATGTCTGAAGAAAAGCCCTTTGGTGAAGAGCAGAAAAGTCATCCCTGCTCCACCTTCTCCTGATCTGGGCACTGCTCTGACTGCATTCGACCTCCTCCCAACGCCCCAGGACATTCAAGGAGCCAAGGGACAAAGGGGATGGCACAACCAAGCTGCACCAAGTCACAGCCTGTTCCTGAGCACGTGAGCAGCAGCCATGAGGTAACAGAGCTCAATGTTTACCCAATGTTTATTCATTTTGGCAGCCCGAAAAGTCACTGCCAACGTATCCTCAGCTCAGGTCAACGGAAAGAAAGCCAAGGAAGTGTTTACACATGCACTCTAATAAGAGAGATGAATGTTTCACACAAACAGAAACATTTCTAAAAGCAACTTTCCTTCGGCCAGCTGATGAGTCTCTTGAATGAAACATGGTTTCATCAATACTCGGATTATGAGAGAAAACACCAATTCTAGTAAACCATCAAAGAACATGGCACTCAGGACTCTACTGAGTGTGGACAGAAGGGTTATGAGGAAAATTCTATGGCCATAGGGTAAAAACCAACCTGGATGGGGCCCTCTCTTCGGTAACAGGGCCAAGGCCCCTCTCCTGCCAGCAAAGATGGTCCCACAGAGCTGCTCCTCCTAAACCTATCCACAGCCGTGCTCCTCAGTGACAGCTGGACTTGCCAGAGCCAGGGCACAGCCTGCACTCCTGGGAGCCAAACCCTCCCAAAACCCCACCCAGAGTCAGAACCAGCAGGAGCTGCTGGCTGGGCTGTGCTCCCACTGCAGTCGCTCCTCTCCCTCCCAAAACAGGATCTTTGCACACACAAACTGGAGCTGAGCTCCAGGAGCTGATAACTGAGCAGCAGCACATGTTGTGCATACACAGGGAGAAATGATGTCCCCGACTGCAAGAATGTCCCTGCACTGAACCCTGGGCTGCTCTCTCTGCCCCGGGCAAGCTCTGCAAGGCTGCACACCTCAAAATGGAAAACTGTGTCCTCTGGAATAAATCCTCAGCAAAACACACCCGCTCTAGGCCCAGAGCAGAATGCAGCAGAGGAACAATGGGAACTCAGTGACTTTTCCCTCTGTGCCTCTGGTGAGGCCAAACACGAAAGATCAAACCCAAGATAAAGGGAGAAGCCAGGAAAAGCCCTTTCACAGCGCAGTAAAACGGATGTGGCAGTTCTAGCACTGAAATAAAGCCATTATCAAGATAAGTATTCTGGGGGAGCAGTGGAGCTGGGAGTTCCACGGCTGGCTTGCCTCTGGCTACACTGGCAAAAACAGGGAGGAGATCCAAAAAACATCAGGCTCAGGGAATTCACCTGCTCCGGCAATAAGCCACACTCAAGCAGGCTCTGCAGCTCGTGAGCTGAGCATTTGCTAAAGAGTCCTGGAAAGAGAAAGCAAAAACCCATCCAATGTCTGGAGGTAGCCAGGAACCAGCCATGAGGAGAAAGCAGCAGTGCTGGTGTAGCCCACTCACTTCCCAAACTTTCACAGCTTTCCCTGCCTTCCCTTTCCCCAGGAAGTGGCTCCACCACGAAGCACCTGGAGCAACGCTACCCCAGCAGGCTCTGGGAGCATCCCTTGGTGCCCACCTTGGCTTGGACAGCGTAAGAGGCCAGCAGGACAGAGGCTTCGGGGGGACAGAAGATCTTCTCATCCAAAATCTGCTTCTTCACCTGCACACAGAGCAGCAAAGGACAGATAACACACGTTTAGTGGAGCACGGCAGAGCATGACTGTCACAGCAGATGGCTGCGGTTTGTTTTAACTTGAGCTGTCAACCACACAGTTAACAATTTTCCTAACACTAATCACAGTCCAGACCCAGGAAATCTCTGGTGGCTCGGAAGGGCTCAGGCTTTCACAGACCACCTTTCTCAGACAGGTTGGTGAGAAGAGCTAAATTTATATGTGGAAAATGACAGCACCTCTCTGCTGTTGCTGAAGGCGAGGGGGGGGGAAACCTTGCGTGTAAACACAGCAATAAAACCTCTTAAGGCACGAGCTACGGATTGATAGGACATCCAGCCACGCTGCGAAATAAAAGAGCAGCTCGCAGCCGAGTCTCTGAGCGCTGCAAGCTTTGCTCTGGGACATTCAGGCCTCATTGTGAGTCAGTGCTCACCTGTGCTGGAGGCCAATTCCTTGGATCCCAGCACGGAGAGCTGTGGGTCACCTCCATGGCAGAGCTTTTAGCAGCAGGCAGAGCCCGGCGAGCGCTCCCGGGAGAGCCAACGTGCAGCTCCCCAAAGCCACAGCTTTACTTCCCTGCCTTCTGTGCATTAAAAAATTAAACCTGTCATGTTTGATATTTTTTTTTGGGTTGGCACACTTAATTTTCCTGATTAAAGATAGGGGGTAAAAAAAAAAAATTAAAAAGCCTACGATTTCCTGGGAGGCTTAAATGGATTGTCAGAGATGCAGGAACATCAATTTGAATTTATAACATGCTTTGAGTCCTCAAAGTTGGGTACAACATAATCACAGCAGATATCCTGCTGCATCAAGATAAAAAACAGGAGAGTTTACAAGCTTAGATGTGCTCCTGTTTCCCAAATGCATTCAGGAGCCCAGGCTCCTCTCAGCACAGAAATCCCAGCAGCAAAGTCATGGTCTGCATTTAGAAAATGCAGCTTGAATGGCTTTTCCTCTCTGATTTTCCTTCTCAAAGATGCCAACAGCATTTTTCCTCACTGTGGATAAAGCTCCTGGCAAATGAGGCATTCAGAAATAACCCTACAGAGACACCAGTGCACGAGACAGAGCTTGGAGATTAACAGGAATGCTTTGCATTTACATCGTTTTCAGCTCTGGAGAAAAAAGATGGACTCTGGAAGAGTGAGGAGCATCAAGAGGCTGGTGAGCTCCCCTGGAAAGGGCAGGACACCCTGCAGGCTACAGAGGTATTCCCAAATCCAGGCTGTCCTGCCTTTGGTGTAAGAAACATAAGAATGAGTGACTTTTTACAAATTTTAATAATTTATCTTTGAATTAACAGCCACATTCACAGCAGCTGAAACATCCCAGTGAGTGAGACCCAGGGGGGTCTGACTAGGAGGGCTCTATTCCCTGTAACCATGCTTGACACAACTCTTGTGAGGAAAAATGTGTCAGAAAAAGGATTTTGTGGCAGAAAATGGATCATGTCTCTGAAAGAGAGCTCCTGTGGTAGCAGCTCCTTGTTACAAGCCATGCAGCACTGCCGCAGCATCAGCTGAACTGATTTCTCAAGATACAGAGCTCTGTAGTGCAATTTAAATTAAAAAACCCAACCAAGACGTGTTCACCACGGTTTCCAAATGCTTAACAGAAGGGCAGGAGTTCCTGGAGCAGGTGAGACCGTGAGGTTTCCCCTTCTCCTCTGTTTTTCCAGAGCTGAGCTGCTGGGATGCTCCTCTGCTCCGTTACCTGCAGGGTGTTCAGTGAGGAGGGGAACTCTGCTGTACAGCCTGGGAACAGGCTGGCTGCTCTCTGCTCTCCAGGATGAAACTCCCCTGCTCCTCTAAACGATGCCATCACGTCCAAAGGGACAGGGACAGGGACGGGGGCAGCTGCCACCCCTCAGCACGGCTCATCCCACACCCTGCAGGAGGGACATGAGCCCTTGGCTGACAGATCCACGTCCCTGAGCCACCACCCATGGATATTATGGATCACCTCATCATTCCTGACTGCCAGTTCAGAGGTCTGCCAGTCTGGGCCGGCTGCTTCCTCCACAAAAACCATCCTTCACCTATTTTAGGAAGGTTTTGTTGCTGAAGACAAGTCCCTTTGGAGAGGTGTGAACATAAGGATGTGGAGCGCACTCTGCTGACCAACTCTCTGCCCCTGGGACCTTCTGCTCATCCTGGCTCCCTCACCCTCAGGTTGGATAGCAGTGTATTGACTCCTACCTGCAGGAAGAACAAGTGCTGGGTGATTTCCTGGACCAATTCCTCCTCTGCGTTCTCAGGATAAAATTTGGCCAGGAAGTGAAAGGTTTTGGGCTCTTCTGTGGGGACATCATGATCCAGGACCTGTGGGATACAAAAGCCATTTGGTTTCTTCAAGACAAGACCCAGCTCCCTTCTGTTCAGATCAGCACATCTTCTGTCAGACATTTTTAGACACCTAGAACAGACCTAAGTAGTTCAGACACTGTAGTTAAAAAAAGAAAACAAACATTTCTGACACTCCTAATGATGCAAGGGAACAAAAAAGGCAGAAACAAACAGCATGAGAAATGAGACAGTGAAGGTTGATCCTGATCTGCCATGTGCTCGCTGCCTCTCCCGATCCTTGCCGAGTGATGTCGGGTCCTGCTGCGCCACCACCCGACTTTCTCCTTGTTTCCCAGCCCTGAGTTTATTTCAGTGGTGTTTCTTACCATCTTGCTCTGGTAAATGTTGGTTTAAAACCCCAGCCTGAGAGGTGAGACACCCAAACCTCCCTCATGACCATCTGGCTGTAGTGTCACATCCTTTGGATGTGAACAGAGCCACATCTCCAAAATCCAACCCTCACAGACTGGGGAAGCATTTCCTTCCTTTTCACTCTGGTTTTCCTCCTCCCAAGCTCTCTGTAATTCTCAGCAACAAAACAAGAGGCAACTCCACTTTTCTGCTGATGGTTTTGCGTTCAGGGGTACAAAGGAGAGAGTTTTAGGTTTCATCTGCTTTGCAATCACCCTGAAGTGCAGCACCCCAGCGTGGCCGTGTCCCAAAATGTCTCTAGGGGAATTCGCTGTGCACAGATGCTGGGATGGGGCATCTCTGCCAGCTTCTCCCAGTCTGACACCCACAAATGCCACGGACACGGGATTTAAGTGCATCTATCCCAGTTCACCCACACAACCTCAGGCTTTCAAAGAAAGCCTTTGTCATCCCACACAACCTCTCAAGGGAAATATCCCTGTCCATGTCAAGGGCTTGGAACGAGATGAGCTTCAGGGATTTTGGGATTTTGTGAAGTTTGGTTCCAACCTTCTTGTCCATTTTGAGCCAAGCCACCGTGTCCTTGATGGTGTACTGCAGCCCGAAGAACCAGGTTTCCCGCAGTCCCAGTGTCCTGCACACCAGATCAAAGAGGTCCTTCCCTTTCCACTTCACCTGCCAGACAACAAACAGGAAGCAGAGTTAGAAAGATGCGTTTTAGGACTTCTCTCTGTTTTCACCTCACAAGGTCAACTTTAACCCCCCTGCGAGCGTATCTGGTACAGACATGAAAACACCCTAACGAGGCACACGTTATCTCTCCTTCCAGCTGATCTCATCTGCAGATCACTAGCTCCTCCCTCAGTAGGAAACAGAGATGAGATTTCACCCTTCTTCCAAAAAATGACACCGTAAAGCCCCCGTTTCTTGCCCTGGGAAATTAAGACTTCATTTAGCCTCTTGTTGAGGTCGGGTTTAGGCTCCTGACATGTTTAGTTTCCTGCCTATTGCCAGCAGGGAATAAAAATCCCTTTGAACTGTCCCTTGGTGACTTTAACGTGTCTCCCTAGAGGCCCAGGAAGCACCACCGTCAGCATCAGGGGTTCAGAGAGAAAAGCCACAAAATCAGCAGTGACACAATCCCTGCACGGAGCGCGTGCATCCAGAGCCACCGACCCTGCACGGATAGCAGGGAAAAAGAGCTCCAAAATCCCCTGCACTGCCACTGAGGTCAGCGGCTCTCTGGGAGCACATTTTGATAGAGTCAAACTGCATTTTCTGTGGAAAATGTTGGTGACAAAAGCGGCCAAGGAGCAGAGAAAATTGGTTGCTCAAGGACCGTGTCCTTCAAGCGATGCTGCAGCCTCATCCATGATGCTACTGAAGTTTGCTCATAAAACCAGGAGGTGTTTGGGAGGCAGAGAGGTGAAGAGGGACATAAACCACATGAATCTAATATACCAAAGCCACTTCGGTCTTCCATCTGCACGCTGAAAACAATTGCTGGACCGAGACATACGGCCATTACTCCAAAGCCCTTGGGCAAACAGATCTCGTGCACTCTCTTGTCGCTACAACTCAATCCTGGTGCCACCTGCACACATCAATATTGAGGCCGGGGCCGCTCCCGCTGTCACCCACTGCCGCCTTGTGGGCACAGCCAGGCCCGGCTCAGCCAAGCTCTGCCTTTCAGCGATGCCTCCGTCACTGCTCCCCCCCTTCCCAGAGAGCACACACACACACACACACACACACACACACACACACACGCTGACAGTCCCGGAATAGGACAAAGCCGACGCCACCCTCCTGAGAAACACCACCCCCGGAGCGCTCGCTGCCATTGCCATCGGACGCTGTCAACACCTCGGGGTCGAAACGCCAGGAGCAGCAAGTTTGGCAGTGCTGTAATTATAACCCCCCCCCTTAATTTCACACATTTCACTATCCTCCAGCCCCCGGGATGGGCTCCAGCTCGGCACAGGATGGCTCAGACTGCGGAAGATCTTTTCCTGACTATGATTTTAAGTGGGAGGTTAATTCGAGGGCTCAGACAAAACAGAGTGAGGCCCATTAAAAGAGCTATTTGGTACCATTTTTGCAGGCACATAAAAGCAGGCTGCCAGCAAAAGGCTATTTCTTCACTAAACTGCTTTGTATAAAGCACGATGGGCTGTTTTTCCTTCTCTAGAACCGTGTTTCAGTCTGGGCACAGCAGTGCCTGCACCAAACCCTCCCAGGACAGGCTCCTGCCTGCTGCTGACGGCTGTGCTGGGACATTGCTCCACATCCCGCGGGATCAGCGCCTTAAACCTGGAATTTCCACTGGCTGTAACTCCTCACTGAGCCACCTCAGGTACCCCAGCTGTGCTCAAGAGCTAAGAGGACCCAAAGGTTTCCTCCCAAAACACAAACCGCCTTTTCTTTGTTTTGAAGAGCAGCGCTGAGCATTAAAGCAGGAGCTTTATGGAGTTTTCACCCCTGCGTTTTTTAACTTCGTGATGGGAATTTGGAACGGTTGGGGTGGGAAGGGACCTTTAAGATCATCCAGGTCCACCCCCTGCCACGGACAGGAACACCTTCCACCATCCCAGGCTGCTCCAAGCCCTGTCCGGCCTCACCTTTGACACTTCCAGGGATTTGGATAGCTTCTCTGGGGAATCTGTGCCAGGGTCTCACAGCAGGTTTTCTTCCTGAAATGTAGCCTAAATCTCTCCCCTTTTAAAACCATTCCCCCCCTTCCCCTGTCATTATCTGCCTGCATTAAAAATTCTCTCTCTGTTTTTTACTAGCCCCCCTTTAAGGGACTGTATTTTAAGTGAGGCTTCTGCTGCTGCATTTTACACCAGCGCTTTGTCACCACGCGTTTCTGTGGTGGCAGGAATAGACATTTAACATTCCTGCACAATGCTCCAGCCATAAGAGAGCGCAGATCCTCCCCAACTGTGCTGAATTACCTTCATTAAATATATCAATGATCAGCAGCCACCTTTATTCCAACAGACATGATTTCCCTCCACACCTCGGTACTTAAAATAACAATCTGCATTCCAGTGATATCCTTTGACAGCTGAACTCCAACTGCTTTACAGATACCCAGGACCTCAGCCCTCCTCACCCATACTTTACAGGCTTTGTATCATTAGCTGCCACACTCTGTGGTTGTAAACTACTAAAAAAAAAAAAGGGGATGGACAGAGGTGCTGTCCAGAGAGCCTGGGGGACAGCCAGGACAGGCTGGCCGTTCTCGTCCACCCCGTGTCCGTCACGCCGTTCCCTGCACGGCGCTTAAGTGACACCTGAAGCACAAAGATGATTTTACAAGGCATTCCGAGCTCCTGAAAACCAAACCGAGGAGCTCAGAGCAGAAAGATGCCTTCAGAGCCATCCGCTGTGCTGGATGCTGGAACAAAGCTCCATCATGCTAACCTCAACGCGACCGTCAGGACGGAGCGGGCTGCGTCACTCCGGCATCCTCCCCGCGCTGCAGGCATCACCTCTGACATTTGCAGCTCCTTCCCCACCGGCAGGACGGCTGCAGGGATTCAGGAGTCACAGAAGGGACACGAGAATGAGGTGCTTTATAAACAGGCTGTTACTCCACCGAGCTGTTTGTGTTCTTTACTCGGAACAGAGCGGTTACGATCTATCAGCAAAGCATTTTAAATTAACGGCACTGAACACTTAAAACTCTGCAGCCAGTGGCTAGAACAGAGTATTTCCAGTCCAGATTATTGGCATCATCTTTTTCTCCGGCGGAGACAGCACATTTGGCATCTATTAACAGGGTTTGCATTATTTATTAACCTGCACCGGGAGTCATTTCCAGCTCGCGGGCAACTGCGCGATTTATTTCGGAGCATAACCTCTCTGTCAAGTTTCACAACTGCTCCTCAGCTCCAGACTCGATAAAGCAGCTCCAAAAATGAGCAGAGGCTTGTCTGGTTCCCTCATCAGGGGGTGACAAGGAGGGAGGACAAACCAGGGAATGGAGGAGCTGTGGCAGGGAGGTTTAGGTGGATTTCAGGAAAGGTTCTTCCCCCAGAGGCTGCTGGCACTGCCCAGGCTCCCCAGGGAATGGGCACGGCCCCGAGGCTGCCAGAGCTCCAGGAGCCTTTGGCCAGCGCTGCCAGGGATGGACAGGGTGGGGCTGGGGGGGTCTGGGCAGGGCCAGGAGTGGGACACAATGATCCTTGTGGGTCTCTTCCAACTCAGGATACCCCACAATTCTTAAAATTGGGTAGCAAGGGACAAGGGGGCGCAACCATCCTGCATGGAGCGAGGGGTCTGCACAGGAAAGAGATTCCCAGAACATTGTCAGGCTGATGCTTTTCTTCCAACAATGTCAAATGTGGTAAAGGGGAGGCAAGAGGGATGGGTGTAAAGTGATATTCAGGTTCCTCACACAAGAGGCTCTCCTGGGCCAACCGGGAGGTGGCCAAACTCCAGGAGACAGAAGCTGGCTCTGCTCAGGGGGCAGAGATGAAGGTCTCACCTTCCTCATCACAAACACAAACCCCTGGAGCTTCGGCTCTTCCTGGGATCAGGGTGGGCAATAAGGGCACAAGCAGCTGAGCAGAGGACACCAAGGCTCAGCTGCTTCCCAAGGAAAGCCACAGGAACAGTCCCTGGGGTCGAGGTTAAGACACAACCTTGCAGAAATTGCTCACATTTACAGACTATTTTACTGCACCAATTTACCCATAAATAACAGGGAAAATGGTTTTTTTGCTTTGCAGATCATTTTATTAGGTGCTATCCCTGTGCTAGGGATGCAAAGAGAGGCAAGAGCCACTGCTGTGACATGACAGCCAAGGACTGCTGGAAAAAGAGGACCAAGCCCCAGGAAAAAGTGCTCAGAGTAAAATTATTCCTGTTTGGAATCAAATTTTAACGAGAACCTCTTCACTGAAAGAGGGATGGAGAGGGCAGAAGGAAGAGAGCTGGGCTTGAGCAGAGCATCCCTCTACTAACCCCGTGGGAATGAGGAAATGCGCGTTGGCTGTAGCTATTCCAACCCCCATCCCACAGGAGAGGCCCAAACCACCCAGCCGCGACAGTTTACAACTGAAATGGAGACGGTTTTGAGACTGCAGACCACACTTATTTCTCCTTCTGGACCTGAATGATAACCACAGTGCCACAGTCAACAATTTATTTAGATTTAAAGCCCATTTGGAGCAAACCAGGGAATCAAAAATGTATTATTTGCCAGGTTTTTTTTCAAATAAAGTGATGTCAAATATTTTTCAATTGCCACTTACTGAGTCACAAGGCAGGGCTGTAAAAGTTATTTTTATTTACTAATGCTACACGACAACTCGATAACGAGCTTTTAATTAAAACCTATTTCTGTTAACCACCGAGGAGGCCAAGAAGGCGCCCAGGCGTGAGGATGCAGATGGTGCAGCCAAGCACGTTCTGGGGTGTCTGCCCGAGACAGAGCGGGAACACCGACAGCAGACAGGGCCAGGGACAGGCAGGGGACAACAACAGGTGACAGTGTGCCCTCTGCCCCGCTCGGGTGAGCCCCCACCTGCAGAGCTGCCTCCAGATCCAGGACACAGCACAGGAGGGAGCTGGAGCTGCTGGAGAGAGCCCAGAGGAGCCCACAGGGATGGAGCCAGGCTGGGAGAGCTGGGGGTGCTCCCCTGGAGAGGAGAAGGCTCCAGGGAGAGCTCAGAGCCCCTGGCAGGACCTGAAGGGGCTCCAGGAGAGCTGGAGAGGGGCTGGGGACAAGGGATGGAGGGACAGGAGCCAGGGAATGGCTCCAGTGCCAGAGGGCAGGGCTGGGTGGGAGACTGGGCAGGATTTGTTCCTATAAGCAGAGATTAATGATGTGGCTGCCCCTGGATCCCTGGCAGCGTCCAAGGCCAAGTTGAATGGATTGGAGCAATCTGGGATAGTGGAACATGTTCCTGCCCATGGCAGGGGTGGCACTGGATGAGCTTTAAGGTCCCTTCACCCCCAAACCATTCCATGATTCCACATCCCAAAGCATCACCTCACGCTGTGAGCTGGGCTCACACAGATGAGGNGTTCCTGCCCATGGCAGAAGATGGCACTGGATGAGCTTTAAGGTCCCTTCACCCCCAAACCATTCCATGATTCCACGTCCCAAAGCTTCACCTCACGCTGTGAGCTGGGCTCACACAGATGAGGAGTTTTGGGCTCAAGCAGCAGCTCAGGGCAGAGCAGGAGCTCCAAGGGGAGGATCCGGACCCTGCAGGGGATGCACAGAGCTGGAACACGGGCCAGAGCTGCCTCTGAGCTGTGTGCAGCACTGCCCTGCTCGCTGCAGGAGCTGACTGCTGATGGCAGGGCCGTGTCAGCCCTGCCCTGCTGAGCCCTCACACAGCCAGAGAGGGGCAGCCAGCGGCTCACCCCGGGCTCAGCCAGCTTCAAAACCCCTTCCCATTCCCAGGGCCGGGTCAGCCCTGCCCTGCTGAGCCCTCACACAGCCAGAGAGGGGCAGCCAGCGGCTCACCCCGGGCTCAGCCAGCTTCAAAACCTCTTCCCATTCCCAGGGTCATTCCCTAGCAGTGCTGCCTCCCAGCTTCAAGGAGATTATTCCCAGGGCCGCTCCCCCTGTTCAAGTATCTTTAATTTCAAAAACCACCTACTTGAAAGACATTGCCTGTACAAAGAAAAAAAAAAAAAAAGGTATTAAAGAGCATGAAAACTGGAGTCTACACACCAAAAGAGAAAGATTTACTGTCCCAAAAGCCCTCCCTCCTTCCCCTCCGCATCAACACATCTCTTGATTAATTAACAGAGTCTAGGGATTGACAGCAGTTTTGAACACTCTTTGGAGAGAAGGAACAGGAGTTTCCAAATAGCTTGGAAGAGGCTGTGATGGGACCAGGGGATCCAGAGAATTTTCAGGTGCAGGGTGAGGCACCAAAACCAAAGAGGATCCGGGTCTCTAAGTCACAAGCACAACTTAAGGGAATAAACTACACCAAGCAAGACATCTCCTAAACATCAAGTCCCAAATATCGCTGGTGTGAATCCCAGATTGTGAGGCTTTGGAGCATAAAGCCCTCCGAGACACGAGTGAGGAAACAGCCCTTACCTGCTGTGTCTCAGCTGCAGAGAAAGCAGCGCACGCCCCCGAGTGCGGGCACAGGATCAGGACACGTGGAGGAAGCAAACATTGTCTCCACCTGGCCCATCCCAAGGATTTATTTGGGATCGTGTTGGAGCTCAGGGGGATTTCTCCCAGCCTTTTTAAACAGCTGCTCCTGCACACAGACTGGTCTCTTCCTGTTAAGTTTGCATCCACTCACAGAAGCTCTGCAGCATCAAGAGGTCACTGTCCCTATCAGCACCCTGCTGCCTGAAGTTGGGAATGCAGAAACCCCCTTCCAAGTATCCTGCAGTGCAGAAGGAAGCCAAGGGCATTCGCTCCCTGATTTCCTCCTCCCCGCCTTTTATTTTGGTGCAATGACTGGACACAGCTCAAAACTCAGCTCGCATTTACTGCACCGGCTCTTCCTCAAAAACTCATTTCCACCCAGATTTCCTCCACCAAATCCTCGGCTGTTCCTGTTCCAGAGGATGAGCTTTGCAGCTCAGCTACACAAGTCCCTGTGTCTGGTGACAAAGGGACAGCACTCGGCCGCACGTGGCCCAAATCAGGACTCTTCTACTTAAAAGGGCTTTACATCCAACCTCATCCGACTGGCTCTGCCCCGAGTGGGGCACTGGGCTAAAGGAAAGATCCTTCCAACCAGGATTATCCTCTGGACAGAGAGAAACAGCTTAAGCACTGAAGCAGTAACAGGATGCGTGTTTAGACCAGCAAATACATCAGCACAAACCTCCCTCTTCTCGCTCCTCCAACACTTATTCTGTTTCTCCAGGCTGGCTGTAAAGCTCTTCCATTCATTTTCAGACTGGGCTTGGGAAGCGAGCTGCACCCTGATGGAGGGACCATCCCTGCAGGATTCAAACACAGCAGGAAGGGCAAACCAGGCCCTTCAGATAAGGGGCCCTGGCTCTGAGAGGGAGAGACACGAGAAGAAGAAATTGGGAAGAGTTATGGGGTCAAGCAGCAGCTCAGGGCAGAGCAGGAGCTCCAAGAGGAGGATCCGGATCCTGCAGGGGATGCACAGAGCTGCAACACGGGCCAGAGCTGCCTCTGAGCTGTGTGCAGCACAGCCCTGCTCCCTGCAGGGACACAAAAACACCGCGGGGTTTTCATGACTGAATTCCTCACGGAATGGTGTGGGTTGGGAGGGAGCTCAAAGCCCACCCGGTGCCACCCCTGCCATGGCAGGGATGCCTTCCAGAATCCCACACGGCTCCCAGCCCCAGGCTCCAGCCTGGCCCTGGGCACTGCCAGGGATCCAGGGGCAGCCCCAGCTGCTCTGGGCACGCTGTGCCAGGGCCTGCCCCTCCCAGAAGAGGCTCCCATGTGGCTATCCAAGGTTCTCAGGACAGTGAGCAGACGGGGTTGCTTTAGCACAGGGATTCAAGAGCTGTGCAAACATCTACCCTTCCTCCAGATGTTATCAATTAATTAGGTAAAGTTCAAACCTCCGTGGAAGTAACAAAAGGAAGATGCTCGCTCCGTCTCTCCAAGATTTCCCCAAACAAATTTTAAGTCTATAAAGTGAAGCCCCAACCGTGATTATTAATCTCCACTGCCGTGTCAGGAAGATTAAGATTTCATTTCTAGGAATTATTTTAGATTTAGGCTCAATTTAGAGCCATCAAGTGCAGAACAAACAGATGCAAAGCAGGTTTAATCCCTTAAAATGCACAGCTGGGTATTTCTAGGGAGCAGACTGAGAAATTAACACTGAGAAAGAAGGCGAGGCCCCAACAGCTATGGCTGGGTCGCGGAATCACGGACTATCCCGAGCTGGGAGGAACCCTCAGGGAGGGTGGAACTCCAGACATCCAACACATCAGCAGAGCTCTCTGTCCCTGTCAGCACGAGGTGCCACTCACAGGCCACAGAAACAAAGCTCAGACTGCAGGATTCCCACTGCACCTCCCCAGCGTTTGCAGATTTCCCTCTCCCAGCCTCCTTCCTTGCCAGAGACACCTCCAAGCACACACAGAGCTGGGTAAACTCTGCCACTCGCTCTTCTCCTGGCAAACCTGGGCAGAGGCACCAGATTCCCACGGGGATGAGCACTGTCCTTCCCAAAACTCGGCTCTCAGGAGG
>VWZN01003342.1:5768-43450 GCA_013396955.1 Regulus satrapa
CAATACACAAAAAATGGCTTCCACAATTAAAAAAAAAAAAAAAAAAATCAAACCCTTTCTTTCACTCAACTCATACGATAGTATGCTTGTATAAAAAGAACACAACATTTAAGTTTAATAATTATGACAATTATTTTCTAGGAAATAAAGAAAAAATATTTTATAGGAAATAAAGACAAGAAAGACAAACTGGAGTTTACATACCTATAAAGATGGGTTCTTTTTATGCAACTTTTTTTCTGTGTCTGTAACCAGAGAAAACTCCATGTGCAAATTCTGTCTGTCACCATAGGATCTGTTTTTGACCATGGTGGAGTTTGGACCCTTTGAAGTAAATTTTGGTTACAGTTTACTTTGTTATTGGAAACTACAGTGTTAATGGGACTGGCAGACACTTGCATGGAAAATGTACAATTCTCCACACACAAAATCCCAAAGATTTTGGAATTTTAAAAAATTATCCCTTACCTAAGTTTTATGTTGTCCTTAAGGTTTTCAACACAACTTCTGATATGTTTTTAATGGCTCTCTTTCCTACCTATAAGAGAAAATTCATGTTCAAGCTAAACCTAGTCTGTGCTACTGCATAGTAATTTTTACTGCTTTCTTCCTGCTGAAGAAATTAGAGACTTTTGACTTTTATTTTTTTCTCCCAGAGATCAGTGCAGCATTCATCTTAATATCTTATGGGTACAGAAGAGTGTTCCAGCAGACAGCAGGACATCAATTACAGATGTGAAGCATGCTTGCAGGCATATGGGTCTCATGTTAGCAGCCTGTTCAAAGAATTAAGAAGTGAGGATCCAAGACAGCCCAGATGTTACAAATTTCTATCAGTGGTCACTGCAGCATGAAATCTCATGTGAGTTTCACTTCTTGTAATCCTTCAAGGTGAGTTATATAGCAAACCTCATAAATTATTATTATCAGGACAGGTTTAATGAGTGAATTAGCAGGAAAATTGAAGGATTAATTAACTTGAAATGTTCTTGCAGAGTAACAAATAGTTTGAGCTTATTATGTGAAAAGAAGGTCTTGGCTACTATGCAAGTGGTCATCCTACTGCTTCAATGACCTAACTGGGTTTCAGTGCTCACTGAAGGAACAGAATCACTAAAGCAGTTTATAACTCTCGGCCAAAACATGGGCACTTTGCTCTTAAATTTTTACCTTTATTTTGCCTAAAGACAGTTGTTAAAATTGATCTTCAGAGTCCACGTGAATAATCTGAAGTTTTTTCTTTCTGAACTGAAACAATTTAGGAGAACGTTGAGCCCCTAATTCTCCAGTTCTAAATCGGAAATGTTAGCACTTTTATGAAAAACACTTTTCAAGGTCTGTGGAAGCATTTGAATATTATAAATTAACATACCTCTTTCCCATCAACAATTTTCTTGTCCGGGAGCATAATTTTTTTCTTGCTTCTTATGAAGTCTGAAAACTATGATGGATCAGAATGGCTATGGATGCTTACTCTACTCATTGATACCAAAAGAGTGTTTGTATTAAAAGACCAGTCACAAATGTTAAACAAATAAAATGTGAATTAGTTTTAAAGCTGCATATTCTGTTTTTAAATTTATCTCTGTCACAATGTAAGATGGAGAACAAAAAGTCCTGAAAGATATAGTATAAAAGGTGTTTGGTTCATTGCTTTTGAAGCGTAAGACAAGAAAGAACGAGAAATTCAAGAGAGATTGCTCTTAATATCTTGCTGTTTACGCTCTAAGAGTAACAGGTAAACCACATGTTCTTGCAGAGTAAAGCCATGGTGCTGTGGTTGATTTTTCTTGTTAAAACAAACACACACCAGATACAAAAGACCACTACATTCTGCAAAAAAATATAAACACCAAAGTCATGTCAGAACCCTTTGAGGATTTTAACATATGCTTGTAATTATAATATACTTTTAGAGACTATGATAAACAACCCTTGCAATATTTCTTTGGACTAAATATTAGCAGTGATACACTTCTGTCTCATCCTAGCCTTTTCAGAAATGTGGGATGAAGAGAATATGAGGTACTTAAGCAGTTTTATTCTGTATTTCAGAGCAGAAGTATATTTGTGCTGACAGTCAGTCCAATATTGTAAGTCACTGTACATAAAAAAATCAATAGAAATAGCTCTCCTCTACTCAAACCTAGATATTATTTGCAAAGCTAAGAGAAGTTTCACGCTCATAAAGAGAACATTTTGCTGGCTAAACTAAAACCGAGAAACAACAAATTCAACCAGCAAAGGAATGGAGACACTGAAATACATCTCTGGTTTTATAGATTATTTGCAAGATTTTTTAATAAAAAGATTAAACTTTTAATTTTCAGAATTTTTGTTACATTCTAAAATATATATAAACTGAAAAAAACTTTGGTTTTGCTAAACTAAATTTTCTGATGTCAACATTGAGATACAAATGCTTCAGGCAGCCTATATCTGTATAAGTTAAGACAAAAAAATTTTGAGAAGAAAAATTTACCAAGTACAGCAAGATTTCTGGTCTGGAGGGTTTTGTATATCCACAAAACTACTTTTGTGTACATGAACAGGGGTAGTCTTGAAACTGCTTGCAAGTTCAAGGTCTGTATGCGGAATAAACAGTTAATTAAAAGGTAGATTTAATTGTAATTCCACTTTTTCAGTCTGAAATTCTATTGCTTTTGCTTGTAGGAAATAGTGCTTTTATCATCTGATAAATCAGTCCTGATTAAATTAACAAGAGCTAGAATGAATAATATTTTAAATTATGAAAAAAATTTTTAGAATTATTTATATTTCAGCAGTTCATCAAAGAAATATATAGTAATTTTTTTTTCTCAAGAACTTTATGTTTTTACTACCAACATATTTAGCATATTTTTATTCTCATGGGATTTCTTCAAATTTTAAAGGCTGAATTTGGTTCTTTGAAAATTGTGCTTAAAGAAAGTAAAGCTGTGCTCTTGAAGAGTTATGCTTAATGACAGATTTGCTACTTGTCAGTTTTGATAATTGGAAAACTATAATTGTTTCTTTCATGCGCATTTTTTTCACTAAATAGGTCTTCTACTTATACAAACATATTTCGCTTTTATTGTTTGTTGTAAAGTTGGTGAATAAAGTATAGCTGATGAAATAATTTTCTGAAAAAAAAAAGATAAAACAAAGAAGGTAAACAAATATTTTGATTATTTAACATTTAATATGCGAGGTGTCCACAGTTATACAGAAAATTTAACTCATAGAAGCATAGAATAGCTTTCCTTGAAAGGGACTGTTGTGTTTTAATGAAAGTCTGGTTTTCAGCAGGGGGTGGTTCCCTGTAGGGATCTCCCAGAGCCAGAGAACTGACTGATTTAAAGGCGCAATCAGCTGGCCAAGTGTGGGGATTGACACCCAGTTGGATCACTTGAAGGAGTGAAGCACGCCAGTGTGTAAAAGCACATTTAAAAGTAAAAGAATCTTGGGAGAATTCTGGCTTTCCCTTCCGGCCGGAGCTCAAGGTAACATCCCGGGCCGAGGCCAGGCCTGGGCCAGCCCCACATGGCCCCAGGCCCGGCGCATGGTTTGGCTGGGATTTCTGCACCACTGGGACATGTGGCCAGGACTGTCCCTGTGCCATGGGCAGCCACAAGGCCAGGACTGTCCTTGTGCCACTGGGCCGTGTGGCTGGGACTGTCCCTGTGCCATGGGCAGCTCCATGGCTGGGACTGTTTGACCAAGGTCCACATGGCCCGGACTGTCCCGCATGGCTGCAGCTATCTCAGCACAGCTCACAAATGAACTTTATTTACTACGGCATTAGCACCAGGAACGGCCCTGTTTTTTAGCCAGCCATGCTGTGGACTGAAGGACAAAACCAGCAGCAGCAGTTTTCCTTTCTTTTTCCCTGCTCCCCTTGTGAAGAAAAGGCTCAGGGATGGCACCATCAGCTTGTGCAGTGCCGGCAGGGACCGCATCATTCAGCAGCAAGAGGCACAGCGAGCGATCTCTCCAATCCAGAGCCTGGATAAGATCCACTCTTCTTTGAATGCTGGAGGACTCTATAAAAGATATTTAAATTGATAAAGCTTGAGAATAAATGAACGAAACCCAATTCTCTTCCAAGTGAAAAAAAAAAAAAGGAATGGTGAGGAGACAACAACTTAGAGACAACAACAGGGGACTCTGGGGTCAGTCAAGGAGGGGTAAAATTCTAGATGGTAGGGATTTTGAGGAAATGCCTTAGTTTGGGGCTGAAAATCTCTTGCAAAGCTATAGTGAAGATATAGTTAATACATCAGACTCTTTGTCCCTTTAACTCATGGAATGCATTTGGGCGGGATGCAGCATTCTAACCACAGCCATGAACAGAGACAGCAGTGCTGAAGCAAGCAGATCCTGAGGTAATTTTGATTCAATGTGAAATTTGAGCAGAGAGAGATGGGAAACCAGTGATAGTAGTAGAAAAGCCTCTGTTCCCAGAGATGGATGAAGATAACTTTTTAGTTTATGCTAGAAGAGCTCATCCTTAAAATAGCACCACAATAAGTTGACATGGTCCATAAACGCAGCTGTGGGAAAGGTTGTGGAGGTGGGAAGAACTTCACAATTGCAGATTTTTCTCAGGTGAATGCTCTTTGTGTAAATTGAAGCCATTGAAGAACTGTTTTCTTGTGAAGAAGTTTTCATAGCATGACAAGAGAAACTCCTCTCCCTAAGTGAACTGAAGAAAGACTATTCTAGCAGTGGTAAACTGTCTGAAGGTCTGAGGTTTTGTCTTCTTATGTTGTCAGTGGGAAAGAAAAGAAGGTATGAGGGGAAGAAAAGTGTTCTGAAGGTTTATTCTGATTTCTTTTCTGATTCTTATAATACTTTTAGTCCTGTCAATAATGTTTTTTAAAATTTCTTTTGAGGTTTTGAGCCTGCTTACTCTTCTCCTAATCCTTATCTCACAGCAGAAAATAAATAAGGAATTCTAGAGGGTATGTGGGCATTTGGTCAGCACTCAACCAGCAACATTATTGGTGCATTGGCCAGGAAATCGAAATTAGTGAATCAAAGCCACTACACAGATTGGTGCATCTGCTCAGTTTCAAACTGAAATTGACACAGGGACCTTGAAAGATCATCTCCTCTAACCCTTAAATACAGTTATTTTCAGTAGATTGCAAAATTGGAATTGTAATTACAAGTCTGTCTTTTTAAAACATTTTATTTTAAAGTGGGATTTGTGTGAAATAATCTGTTTTCTACTATCAAAGAAGTGCATGAAAAAATAGTAAATTTGAAAATTAGTAAATATGTATATCAAAGTTGGACAGAGCTTTGGGTATGGAATGTATGGTTAAACAAAACACACATTCACTTTGTAAAGTGATTTTTCAGCCAGAACTGATGATGACTGAGTTTTTGTTTAACTGTTGTCACTTGATTCCACCGTCCTGTAAGTGACAGCAGCACCAATCAAGAAAGAGGTTCTCCAACCTTTACTCTGAAGAGGACTGAGAACACCATTGGAGAAATCCCTACTGCAAGATTTTCCATCCAGATTAGTGTAAAGTTGAGACATTTGCAAGTTTTTGACTTGAATATTTCTGTTCAGGCCTTGAGTACATAAAACAGCAGACAGAAATCTTCCATTTTCAGACCTGGACTAAACAAAGTATTTTTAATAAAAATAATTCTGATTTTTTTTAACCTTCTGAGGTCTTGAGGTGTAATGAAATCCATATGCTGCTACAATAAATATTGAAACCAGATGCTGATCCTACTATTAAATATGTTGATATGAAAATGCAAAAGATTATGTGATAATATTTCCAAAGGTCACTATCAAAGCAGCAACACATGGACTTCTGGAAAGCTTAATTAACCTTTGGTGTTGTTAAAGTTGCTACTTAGTTCAGCCACACCGAGGAGATTATCTGGCAACAAAGTTGGAAAGCTGATGATTTGAGCACAAGAATGCAATTATTCTCACTGGTAGATTATGTGCTGCGATGGGATCCAATTATATGCCAACCAAGCCTCTCTGAATCATCAAAGAAGAAATGTTAAAAAATTCCCTTGGCTCCAAAGCATGATCTCTGCTGCCATATGTCAGAGCTGTTCTCTGACAAATGCAGGTCCCCGGAAGACAAGTCTTTCTGATCCTTGCAATATCACCTCTCAGAGCATCCTAGGGGATTAAGTGAAAGTACAGGCCACTTCTCTGGAGTGCATGTATTAGTATGCTTGTTACTGTGACATTATTCCAGTAGCCTATTTTATTTAAAGATTACAAGACTGTAGGGATGGGATAATCTAGTGTTAGCTAATGACATTGAAATGATGTTTGATACAAGTCAAGGTTAGGTGGAAGAGAACAGGAGTTAAATATCCAACACACATGAGAGGAGGATGAAGGTTTTTAAAGATGCAGGGGGAAAAAATTGGATTAATCCGCTGATTCAAAAATGCAAGCTAGAAGCCTTTCTCTTTGATTCAATGTCTACTGCCTGTCAACTGTACAACTGCTGTGAGCAAATGGCTGAGTGCTCAGTCCTGCTAGATGTCATGGGTACATATTTAGAAGAGGAGCTGAGTCTGGAAAACTCACATTGTTTCAAGTTTTCACTATTTCTTCAAGACTAAATTGACACAGTTGAGTTCTTTATTTCTTGAGGGATATCTGACCTTCTCTTTCTGGGGTAACTGTCCCTTGCTCCTTCTGATTTTGTATTGAGTTGATAGGATCAAGGCAGGAGAGATACAGGCAATTCCCACGCTGGCAAATGAAGAGCCATTGTTTCTTCAGGAATTTTTCCAATGTCTGGGAAGGTACCATTCCTGTAGGCAACATTTATATAATTTTTTCCTTATATTTCACATAAATATATGACTAGACTAATGGCTTAGGTGCTGAATGAAACAGTTTCAGTTCCTTTTTGTGCTGAGGTGACTTCCTTCTCACTCCCATAACCTACCCTGTGACAAGTGCTGACATGAATTTTTATGCATAGAATTAGATATTCACAGTTATTTAAAGGGGTGGGATCTGACCCTCATTAGGTCTTGTTCCACTGTGCCCTTTAGTATTAAAGAAGTATTATTACAAATCAGTACTACACAGATACAGTTATAGAATGTCAGATTAATTAAAACAATATATATAGATTTTTAAGGTAAAATCAGTTTGCTAGGTTGGACAGAAATAAATCTGCTCCAATTCCTATCAGGAAATGACTGTCAGGTCCAACCAGCAGATAAAATTCATTGACTCTTGATATATAAGGAGTGTGTTTCCTTGGTTATTCTGTCATTTAAGACTGCAAATTTCTGTTTAATATGTTAATATAAATTTTTTTTTGATTTATTCTTATAAAGCTCTAAGACTAGCATTTTTAAAATTCCTGGGTGGGATTTGCTTGGAGACCTGCACCAAAAAACCACAACATCCACTCTGTATATTGCAGTTATGGCCCAGTTATGTAACTATGTGCATAACTCCTTTATTGTGTACTAAATTTATTTTTTCCTGACTGTTTAAGCATTCAGAAGAATGAGGCATAATGAAAATATCAAGGTGATGGGAAATTTCAGGCTTTACTTTGAAGATATCTGAAAGGAATATTAACAATATACACTTTTGAACTGAGTCAAAATTTCATTAAAATTCTTACAGAAGCATTTCAGACACTTGTACTTTCCTTTCTCCATTGAAAACTTTGGATACCATCCAGATTTGCTCTTATTTAAGCATCCTTAGATAGAATCTGAAGCCCTGTTTCGGAGCAGAAAGGCAATGCGGGTGTCTGGATATACATCCTGTGGAAACTTGTCTTCCTTGCTTGTGACAGTAAAGAGAGAGAGAAATATTTCCTGAATGAATTCAGACTATATTGGAATAGAAATATTTTCTCATACTCTTTTAAATTAAAAATATAATAGAAATATAAATATAGATAACTGTGAGTTTTATAGAACTATGATGTAGACTGAAATGGAAAAAGTCACCTTCATTCTGTATGTACAGTGCAAATTTGAATGAAACTCAAAATGGCTTAATTAATTCTTCTTTTAACCCTCCTGATTTAATTAGCATTAGAGCATACATTAATTCATCTAAATATTATTTACATCTGTACTGTAAACTCAGCAGTTTTAATGTCTCCATACCACCTGTAACATATAAAATCATAGAATGACATCAGAAAACTTGTGATTAAAATACTTATATTTCACTGATTAATAATATAAGAAGTCAAAATAAAAATTCTATTCATGCATAAACCCCCGAAATTTAGAAATAACATCTGTTATTTTGCAATCTTGTTTGTGCAGGCAGCATGTTTAAATAAAATTCTGATTTAATAAAAATTTTTCTTTTAATACGCTATCTAAACTGCAGGCTCATCTGTTTATAACAACATCACATTTGCTGCAACTACCTAGCTATAAAAAAATAGTGTAATCAGATTTTCAGTGTTCTAGACAACCACAGAAGTTATGCATTGAAGCATAGTGTAGTAATTTTTTGTATACTTTTATTTCTCCAGAGGTTGAGGGACCTCAGAGGGTGCCATTAAGAAGTCAGATCCTATCAGGAGTTAACCACATGATGGTTGTTGAGGAATTATAGAGCAACCCCAATGATTGGAGTATTGCGGTGCATTAACTGTTAAACAAGTGATAAATGTTCATCTGCTCCATCTGTTTCCCCAAATGTTCATGTAGGAAGCATTGGGATCCTCATCGTGGCTATTTCTTAGGTGCTAAAATAATATAAACAAATTATACAATGTAAAAAAAAAAAANAATTCTTTACCTTAAAAACTGATCTTTGTTCACTACCTATGTTCTTGAAATACCCTTCAGACTGCTGCTGACAATTAAGGAGGCTATACTGGCTCCAGTTCCCCCAAATATTTGTCCTATTCCTCTTATAGTTTCCCACCTATCCCAAGATGTTTAAATAATCCTTTAGCAGTTCCACACTGAACAGCTAAGTGTTTTTTAGCCTGTTAGCAATGCATATTTCTGTCTTTAAATGTAAACTAGCTATTAACATTATTGCTTTAGCTGTTTCTCTAGCAGATCAGTTGTCTCTGGAATGAGAAACTGAACTCCCTAGGTGTGGAACCTCCCCTAGGCACTGCATGCAAAGGAGATGGTAAAAACAATTTCCTTCTGTCAGCGTCTTTATTTTGTAACACTCGCAGCAGCACTATAGTAAGGTACTCCGATCGCTCCATATGGATTGAAACAAAAACCTCTTTGCCTCATCTATTTGAATATAGAGTTTTTACAAATAAGCAGCCCATTACTCAGTTAAAATGCTTCCTCCATGTTTTGATTTCATTACAAGATTAAAAAAAACTTAAAGCCTTTCTTGTCAACTCCAAGCTTTCCTCCAGGCAATCCTTGTCTATCACTAATCACAATTAGTGTGTTCTTGTTTACTCAATGACAATTTAAAATAAACTAGCATTTAAAAATAAGCTGTCACATAATTTTTGCTCCAGAGTAAGAATAACAAAGGAAAAATAATCTGCCTGTTTTATCCCATGTCCAGTCAGAGGGAATTATTTCTTTTCTAAGCCTGCAAAGGCAGGTGCAAGGTCAAGTAGACTTCTGCTTTTCAGATGGTTTTTGTAGTGGAGTGTCTCAAAAACCATATGATCCCTTCATGAACCTTTGTTCATGTGTGTGTGGAACTGAACTTGGAAATTAATTGTAGAATGAAAAAGAAAAATCATATTTTAAGCCTTATAAATGTATCTTAGGTATCTGCATATCTAAACTTCTCCGGACTGAAAACTTAAGTCTTTTTAGTATGAACTTGCAGAAAAATTAAAAAATGAACCTCCTTTCCTTAATTCACCGCAGCTATGCCTAGATGGGACCTGACAATACTTCAAAGGCTCCAGTGCCCCAGTAAGCCAATGTGAATGATAACCCAGTGTGGATCTGGCTTCTAAGGTCTATTTAAGAAGCAAGATGACAGTTTTACACACCTCCTGCTCCCTTAGTGTCCCAAAGCTCTGATCATTAGATCTTTCCATCCCTTTTGTCAGGGAGGTCACTGGTAGTCTGGGAATATTCGTCAATTGGGTTGGTTCCTACTGTGCTGTTGCTGGTCACAGCCCAGCCCGGATTTTGGGAGCCAAGGGCTCTGGGCATTCCCTGCATTTTTTCCATACAGCTCCCCAGAAATTTGCCCACAGCTAGGAAATTCTCTGAGTCAAGACCTTCACTTTCTTTTCAGTCCCCAAAATACTCTGTTGTCCCAATCTGAATATTGTGTGTGGGGAAGCATAGTTCATGATCAGCCTCCTAATTTTTAATTTTGGTTCCTTGTCTCTTTACCATCTAGAGGGTTTGGCATGTGCTGCTTTGGTTCACTACAGGTTTTATGACAGGTAATAGAGGGAATAGCAGATTTCTGCATGAATATTCAGAACTTCAGTATGAGACATCATGTCACACCCACCTCCACTCCAATTATCTGCCACCTGTTTGCATTCACAACCTGAGCTACATTTTTCTTTACCTGCATGGTCTGTATCTCTGCACTTGGGTGGCATGTAACTTGAAAGTAGCATCACCAGCACTTAATTCCCAAGATAACTGAGTTTTAAGTAGCAATCCAGGACTCCAATCAGCTATCCATGTGGTTTGCTTAGGACTTGGGGTCTCTTGATTTACCACAGATCATAATAACCTTGTCTTGTAGCACATTCTAGAGATATCCACCTAAACTCCCCCAAGATCTTCCTTTCTGCCTGTTTCCTGTTTTTCTCTGCATTCAAATACCTTTTATTGATTTCTCCTACAGACAACATCACACTTAATGCATTATAGCTTAAGCCTGGGGACTTCTGCTGAATTTTTAGCAGTATTACAAGGTTCCAGTGGGGTTCTCCTGCCCCTCTGCAACTCAGTTCCACATTTGCCAAATTTGTATAATGCTCTTTTCTGTTAAGCAGTGTGCAGAGAGGAGGGAATTATAAAGGATGGAAAACATAAATATACTTTGGGTTTCTTTTTGAGCTTTCTTGAAATATTTTGAAGAATATTGAGTGTGTTTTATTGTTAGCCTTTTAGAGAGAGCAGCTGAAAACCGTGTTAACAAATAAACATATAAAAAAGTGCATGTTTTCTTCAGTGAGGGCTTGTAAAGCAGCTTGAAATGCTTAGATCCTCTCTTTCAGCTCCCCAGATATCTTTGTATCTTCACTGTGTTCCAAATACCATCTGCTGCTGCTTATATGCCTCATCTCTGAAATGTAAACTGAAATTCCTCCACACTGGCACAACAAGTGCACACTGAAGAAATATCTTTTATTGGAGAAAAATAAAACTAGAACCACACTACTATAGCAGTTATGGGATGTTAAATATTCATGGTGACCTGTGAGGTCCTAGACGTTCTTTTCTAAGCTTTGTAATGCAATAAACACAGCTCCCATTTTTTTTGCTTTGGCTTAATTCTCTGTTACGGCTTCCACAAACTGAGTGGAATAATTCCTAACAGGGGAAATCCAGTGTAATGGACACATTAACTCTGTTTTTGCTAAAGATTAAGTATGGTTTCTCTCATGGCCAGGCAGCAGGCTATATTTGTGGAAAGTTTCTGTGCTCTCATGTTGCTGAGAACTTCCTCCATGTAGCTGACCAGAGGGCCAAACAACTTCTCTCTTTTGGGCTCCAGGCAATTTAAACCTACAGAGTTCATGAAGCACAAAATACACAAAGTGCCTTTTGGTGTCAGGCTGACTTTAAGTGGAAGATTTCAGTTAGTTAGCAAACATTTTGATTATAGTTCAGTGTTCTGATTTTGAATAAAAGGGCCTAGAAAAGACCTTCTGGTGCTTGGGAAATGGCTACTTTTGAAACCCACAGTGCTGTAAATCAGTGTTGCATAAATGCATCTGGGCTCTGAAGATGGGTTTATCCTGCTGAAAGAGCATAATTTCTGTGACCAGTTGAGCTAGCTAGCATGGAGAAAGTGGTCCATGACTTGGTTGGATTACTTCTGTCATCCCTCAGGTGCTGGAACTGGCCCAGCTTATGTCAAGGAAGCTATTTACTCACTGGTGGCATAGAACATTTAAAATGAGGCTTACAAATTTAGAATGCTAAATGAAAGGTAATGAAAGGTAAATTCTAAGTATTAAAAATTAAATACATGTGGGAAAGTGGGATTTTCTTTTCTTTTGGCCTCCTCTTGGGTTCTTGTTTATTAACTTTAAGCTTTTCTCTAAAATTTTATGAGATAAAACTAAATTTTTAATTGTAGCTGGAATATTCTGATATTTTAAAACTCTGTATATAAAGACTTGAAAAAGAACAGCAGTAAAGTGAAAAACATCAGTGATTAAATACTTAGCCAATAATACTCTGGGTTCTTTTTATTTATGGATCTACTGGATTTTGTTTTAATGAAGAATGTGGGACATTTATAAGTTGATCTTAAAAGTGGTAGCATTTCCCTTTTTGCTTATCCATCTGTAAAAGTGTTTTAACCCAGTTTCACTGAACATGTCCTAAAACTTTTGACTAGACTAAGCTGCATTTAATGGATTGAATTTGGGATAGTACCCTCATATACCTAAGGAATGTTAAACTGATAAAATAATGTCAAGTCTTCTTATTTTATTTCCTATATCTTAATGTGAAATCAGCTCTATAATTAGATAATTTGAAAATTTAATAGAACTTTTGTCCTTGAATTAACACAGACAGATCAGAGTGACAGCTCTGAGTCAGGAGATGAAATATAAAAGGGATGGTGTAAACTACACAGAGTTACTGTATAATAGCAATTTTCAGTGTTCTTGAAATAGGGACTGTCTAATAATTACACATTACCTAGGGAGAATTCATCAGTTTGGTGTAACAAATAATAAAGCACATTATCATGAGAAGCATATGAATTAAGTTAGAATCTCAAAAAGTACAGTTCAGTAATTCTTCTAGCAAACTCAATCAACATTAGTAATTTCACCAAAATGAGGGCATGTAATAGGTCCCTTATTGCAGAATAATGGAATTGTCTTTAATAAAAAATAGTGCTTTGATTGTCGAGTGAGATGGCAGAATTTCATTGTTTTGGCTGTAAAAAAGACAGATGCATGACATTATGTATTTAAAATGATCATTTTTACTCACTGAAAAAATACACATTATATATGATATACATAGCAGCAGACTGATAGATTGCTGGGAAGGCATAAAGAATGTCAGTTTGCATTAACACAATAGCACTACTTCAAATGGCCCTTGCCAATGTAAATGAGATAATATTCCTGGCTCTCAATCTGCTATATTTAAGCTGAGAAAGATCCATTTATTCTTTTACATGCATTACCACAATTTCCACTATAGTCAATGGGTCAAATTGCTCTTAAACACAGTTGCCCAACACCATCTATTTCAGCGTAGTGACAGCAGAATTTAGCCTGCTGGCTCGTCTGATGAAGTGACTTTCCTGCCATTTTCAGGCCAGATGGGCTGACTTGTCCATTAGACCTGTGGTCGTTGCAGTTGTGCAGTGCTCCATAATTCTTTTGATCAATTAAGAAACAAAAGTGGTCCTGAAATTTAATTTGCTCTACCTTTATAGGGCTTTTTTTTTTTTTTTTGTATAATGAATCCTGAGTAGTGTAATTATCTTTAGAAGAGGTACTGAATAAAGCTACCAATTTAAAATATTGAACAAAGTATAGATTTGTGGCCAAAACGTACTGAAAGAATTATTCTATCTACCTACTTATGTCCCTTGGTATCTTATGAAAATGCTGCTTGTCCCTTAGCAGCGTATATTATTATTTTCTTTAAAATACTTATTAATTAAAAAAAGACATTACCATTACAAAAGATTAAGTAAAAGAGTCTTACAAAAAGCTAAAAAACCTGCCATAAGAATGGAAATTAATGTACATACACATCCATTATTACTACCATCAGCTGCCTAAAATATAGGCCTTGGTAAAATATAATTAGGCTTATAAAGAATCTAAAGCTATAATATTGAAGTTTCTCTTCTGATCAGACTTTAAAAATGGCATTGCCAGTCTAAAAAAATAATTTATTTTTTAAGCACAGTAGTTTTTGATGAGTCTGTATTGATTTGAAGAGTGAAGTGGTTAAAAGGAAAAAAGGTTATTCTGTGGTTACTTCACAGACTTCTGAATTGCTCTTTCTGGATTGCAGTTCTGCTTATGCTATCTATTTGCATCAGCATCTAGAGAAGTCCTGGATTAATTTGATTATCATATCTTTGAGTAACTTATGTAGGTCTTTATTTGCAAAAAAATCAGATGTCCTGGGATGCACATAGGTAATACTGTTTTTTTCCAAAGTACCTAAGGCCCTAACTTCATCCTTAGAAGCCTAAATATCTCTAAAACATAGTTCTGAGAAATCAGGCTCCATTAAATTTAAATGATGTGCAGGCTATATGTGCACTGGTAGTGCTCTCCTGGTATGGAAATAGCAATATTCTAATGTAGCTAACTGCTCCAAGAGGAAATTCAGTATGAACTGTAAAGTGATGCATATTAAGTCAGCATCAGTACATTAAATTACCCTCTGAGTGAAACAAGTTAAATTGGTCAAATTTCAGGTATACTGATTAAGCAGCATTACTTCTGGGAACTCTGCTGATGTAGCACATCAGCTACATTTAACAAGCCTTAGTACCCTGCAGTAACTTAGCTATCAAGAGAAACCAAATCAGAGTACCTGTCCTTAGTTTTTAAATTACTTGTGAAGCAAGACTTAATCTCTGAAAACATGCAGAAAACTTTGGAAGTCCATATTTTTGTTTCTTAACGCTTACAAATATTCTCTGTCCAAAGTTATGAGGGAGTTTTTAAAAAAGGCCTTTTTTAAACCTATGTCTAGTGCATTATAGATGTAACACTGATTGGAGATGCTGTGGTCCACGTTCCTTTATACTTCCAAGGACAGAGGTCCAAGACCTCTCAGCTGAGAATGTAGAACTAATTTGGAGCACAAGTCTCTCATTTTAGCTCGTTTATAGACTTCTGGGTAGAAGGTGGGTGGCACGCTATCAAGGCATGATGGTGTGTTGTTTACTTAGTTTCTCCTGCTCTTCTTCTTGGAGGTCACTTAGTTAAAAGTCCTTGAAAAGTTGAAATTTGCAGTGCACACAGAGTGCAGGTATCAGATTTATCTTAGAAATATTGCTGTAATTTAATAGTGAGATATCCACAGAGACCATGAAGAGAAAATTAACTTTGGTGCTTGACTGTCTGTTTCAACTAGGTATTATTTCACCAATTTACATGACAGTCTTAAAGGACAGAAAGGGGTTTTTTTGGAGAAAACCAAATGGAATAAGCAGGAAGGTCTTGGTGTCCTGCCAAGGTGCAACTGCATGAAACCTTGCTTTGAATTCTTTAAAGAAAAGTGTAATAAAACTTCAGATTTTTGTAATGAAATATAGAGACTTCCCCTCTCAAATTTTCCTCTTGCATTGTCCATGAAAATCACATATTTTCCTGCTTGCCTTCTGTCCTCTGTTCTTTCTAACACAAGTACCTGTTGGCAAAACTGCTTTGCACATGGTAAAAACAGGGAGTTACCAATCACAAAAATCTTCATATGTCACAGAGAGAGTTTTTCTTTCAGCTGCTTCAGGGCCAGGATTGAGATGCAGGAGATGGTTTTTCATGTTTGGTCTTAAATGTTTTCTTCTCAGGGTTACATTCTTACAAGGGAGTGAGTTTTCAGCACTTCAGCTTCTAGGTAGAAATGNCTCAGTTGTGGATCTGCACCTATTAGCACAGAAAGCCCAAATTCTTCTGTGCTCAGAGTTTTAACAACCGAGAAGGTTTTACATATTTTTATGATAATATTTAAAATTTTACCTCTTCATGGGAATATTATTCAGACATTTGTAATTGACCTTGACCTTCTGTCACATTCTTGTGCATGTTCTACTAGCTTATGGATATGCCTGGTTTTATCTGGATTGCTGATTTCTAAGATGGAAAGGGAAGTTCCTGAATTCTCTTCCATAAGCAGCTCAGAGAATTTAGTATCTAGCTAAGGTTGAGATACTGGGATGGTAGAAATATTGTATTCTGATTGCTTAAATTCAATCAATGGTATTTAGTATTAAAGCAATTATCGCTTTTATGTGTTCCTAAGTGAATGGAATGCAACTTGGTTTCCACTAAGCATCATTGAGTCCTGAAGCCATGAAGGGAAAAGTACTCAATTTTCTTTAGAAATATCTAAAGCACTTGGGCAACTTGCTTCATTGTGCTACACTGCTGCATGCAGGTACTTATTCTAATCCCTACGGAATGCTCGGAGGTCATCTTCATGTTAAGATATGCCTGTAGCCAGCTGTTGCTCCATGTCCTGACATTACTGCACTGCCCTTAATCTTTTCCTTTTGCAAGGTTCACTGTCAACGCCTATGTGTGTGGTCTGCTCAGGACCCTTAGCTCAGCTTTGTGCTGCAGGCACAACCACCTGAGAACTACCTGGGAGCTCTGCCTGCATGGAGGGTTGCCAACCCTCCCCATCAGTCCAGAGCTTTGAGCATGGCCTGTTCACCTCAGCTGGGCATTTCAGCTCGGGAAACTTTGATGGCACATTTCCTACAGATGCTGGAGAACAGCACAGATTTCACCCAATTTATTATGCAATTTCACCTTCCTCTTGTTCACTTGTCACTGAATTGCAGGTAAGTAAGATGATTGTAATTACCGAAAACCCTGTGGTTTTTGCAGCATTAGATTTTTCTATAATGAGCAGTCATTATGATTTGGGATAAGCTTGTTTTGCTTGAATGGTTTATCAGAGGTTTGGTGTCTGTTAATTTTTTTTTTTTGTTGTTGTTGTTCTTTGGCTGTGGAGTTTTTTCCTCTCCTTTGTCGATTTTCATTCCCTTTTTTGCTTGGATTCCAAGAGAAATACTTTTTTTTTGTTTATTTAGTGCTTTAATTAAACTACTATACAGTCTTATGCAAGCATATCACTATTGGTATTAAATAATAGAAAAAATTGCCAGCTGCTAGATAAAAGTCAGATACTGTTTTTAAGGAACATATGCAGCATTGCTGACACAAATTTGTAGTGATTTGCTGCAAATATACAGAAATATTTTGATAGTGGGAGGAAGAATTTTCTCCACTGTAGGTGGTGCAGCTGTGGGATTAGGATATCCAGTGGAAAAAGTTGTGTTTGCATATATCACTCGTCGTATTTCTGTTTCTTCGGTAATGTGATAAAATATGGTCCTGCAGGTGTCAGACAATGTGCCACTCACTCTCCTGGAAATCAATGATCCTCCTCCTTAAACTGAACTTTGTAAATCAATTGCTTTTACCCTGTACCAAAAGAGGGTTTTTTTGGCCTGTTGTGAAGGGATGCAGGTTTCCACCAGTCTTTAAGGGAAGTGTCCTGCATCACAGGACATGTATTCACTTGTACAAAGCTGGATCTCCATCAAATACAATAGAGTTCAGTGGCTGTACCTCTTTTTCTGTTCAGAATGTTTTACTAAATCACTACACATTTTTTTTGTAACGTCAATAGCAGGAATAAAGCAAAAACAATCATATGCATAATCTGAGGAATTGTGCTGCAAATTGGGTCACTGAAAAGGCTTGGGCTGTAAATAGATATTTTGCAGTTGTTACTTGAAACTCTGAGCTGTTGCCAACAGCTTGCCTGCCTGAGCCTAACCATCAACATTTTGTGCAACTCAAAACTCTTCATGCAGTCAGTTCCCAGGTTTCTCAATTCTTGTAATGGTGCATTTGGGGAGTTCTGTGGTACATGCAAGAACTCTTCCAAAGCAAAGGTTCTCTCACTCTCTCTCTCTCTGGTGTTTCCTGGGAGAGATATATCTGCAGTCTTTGTTTTGCTTCCCCCATTTTTTTCCCCTGAGATCTATGTAACATCCATTGTGCATACAGTACACAATAGATTTAACAGAGCAATACAAACCTGCTGTAACTGACTACTCAGCAATGCCTCCTCATTAAATGTCAGTCTGGATCCCTAATTCTGTCCTTGTTCCTAGTTTTGTGGCTTCAGTCAAAACTCTTGAGCTGGAATGACAACATTTACTCTCCTGCAGGTGTGTGTTTCTGCTTTGTGCATTAAGGACTTTGACAGTTTTTTGTGACTTAAATATATTTATTTTACATGCTTTACCATGATTTGTTCTTCTTCTAAGCTGGCCAACTAATGCCACATGAACTCCCAATTGTGAAGACGAAGTACCTGTTTAGGTTAGTGCATAGTGCTTTGTAGATGTCTGGAGATACATACATATTTCACAAAAACAAACAAACAAACAAACAGCAAAAAAAACCCCCGAACCTTTCCCATGACTTATTTTGCTTGATGTCTCGCACATTGCATGGCATGCTAACAGCAAAAATGTTTTGTATAACACAAGTAATGTACAGTTTAATACATGTAAAGTTTAATATTCTTAGAGGCGCCGTAGCTGTGAGTGGAAAACTGACGTATGTGATACCACTGATATAAGAAATCCATAGGAATGTCAGTTACTTCACCTTGCTGCATGCTTTTATTTTCTTTTCAAAATATTTCTAAAATAGACAGGATTTAAAAAAAATAAGTAGGACACTGGGTTTTACCCATTTTTATACATTACTCTTTACTTGAATAATTCAGTGTGACATGAAGCTTCCAGATATGCAACTTGAATTCCAAAACTACTTCATATGTACAGGATAATTCTTAGTAAGTAACTGAATATTTTGCATTTTTTAAGCATAATCTCCCAGTAGAGAAGAAGAGAAATGGAAAAAAAAAGCCATTCTTGATGCTCACAGGAAAGGAAACAGAAGATACAAGTTATAGATATGTATATTTGTAACTATAGACTAGAATTGATTTAATGTTTATACTTGCTGTGTTTTCTTTCAGTTTAGGTCAGTTAAATTCGATTAGAGGAGTGTCAAAGATGCAGTGTGCAGTGGCTGCACTCTTGTCTATATTCATCAAAGAAACCTACTTAAATGAAAACATGAGGAACAAAATTGTTATCAATTACTATTTCTTGCTACTGTTCATAAATCATTACAACTTTAAAGTCTGTAACAGGAATACACTGGACACATGGGAAGAGAGGAGCTACTCTGAAGTTCACTGGGACTGTGAGCACACTCATCCTGTCTCTCTGCTACTTTGTCACTCCACTTCCAGATAGACAGGCCAGTGCTGTGATTCTGGAAGTTCAGCTAAGTGGGATTTCTTAGTCACGCCTTCATGCGCGTCTGCCTTATTTCATCTGAACAAGCTTTGACTTTGGATGGAAAAGGGATTTCTTCTGAATCACAGGTTGAGTCATTCTATGAGTTTCTCAAATAAGACTTTTGAAGAAAAGCTTAACATTATATAGTAATACACCCATCTGTCTTATAATGCAAATGGCTTATCAGTTGAAGACTGTGGCTAAGTGCATTTTCTACAATACCAAGCCATTGTGCTAAGAAAGAAAGAAAGCAGGTAGAAAATGAGATCAAATCATACTGACAATTTAAGCAGTGCAGAGTAAAAAAGTGAAAAAGCTGAACATCATTGTTTCTTACCACTTCTCTTAATTTGCAATAAAGTTCATTTGTATGACCTTTAGCCATTTTTACTTGATGATATATGGTGTAGTATTCTTGGGCACAGAGTAAATCAGTTAATCTTTCTGTCAGAGAGGTACTTTTTCAATTCACATGGTAGCTGGAATTAGAAACTGGTGAAGCTACAGATGAGACATCATGTTCTGCAGCAAGGAGGCTTATTGATGTTACCCATGCTGGTACTCCGGAATTGACCATCTGGTTCTGTAAATAACAAAATTAATTTATGTGTTGACCAACTAGCAGCAGTTTCCATTATGCTAAACACCTGTTATCACTTAAAGCCATTTTACTGAATATGATGCATTAGCTGTATATTATTGGTGCTGAGGAGGAATCCAGAAATAACTTATCCACTTACATGGTTCAGGTGTTGCTTAACCAATCTTTTAAATTTGCTGAAGAGTTTATACAAGAAATAATTATATTGAGGAGGAACACAATTGTTAATTATCTTAAATATTTCTCATGACTGCTTTAAAAATACACTCTTCTGGCTGTTGTGATATGGGATGCATTTGAGAATGACTCTACAAGATATGCCAGTCACTCTTTTTCAGGCTTTTCTCCAACAATTAAGGGTAAACATGTGCAGATATTATTATTTTCTTATTACTGGTGGGTGAAAAAAAAAAATCCAGGGAAAGCTGTTAGAATTTGCAAAACAAATGTCACCAGACATATCTTGCAATAATCTCTCAGATGGAGAGGGAGAAAGCTTCTAGTAATTTCAGAAATGTCTTGTTGCTTTTCCGTTCTTAAAGATCTGCAAACTTAAAATATGTTGCATAGTATTCCATGAAGGAAAAACAAAGGAAAGGAAAAAAAAATCTTTCAGATGACAGGAAAAAACTTTTGGGTAACCAATTTATGCTTTATTATTTATAATTTGTAAATATAATTATTTATAATTCTATTATTATTATTTATTAGCTTTGTTGAGTAAACTGAAGACTAGAAAACTTTTGGATATAAGCACTTGTTATGGACTTAAATTTTAGGAAAGTAGGGTGGCCTGTCGTACTGCTGCAGACTAATTTGCTCTTAGACAGCTGCATAGCCACAAATAAAATCTTTTTTGCAGCACAATGAACTTCATCTCCTAATTTGTTCCAAAATGTGTAATCAGCAAGGCTCTTGTCTGAGGTCTAGACAGGAATCCAATATAAAAATGACACACAGCAAAATCATCTGTCTAGAAATGAGACATATGTCTGTCTGCAGCTAGATTTTGATATTTTTACTTGCTGTACCTTTTACTGACAATTTGCTTTTCATATTCAATTTAAACAGAAACTTTTTTTTTTTTTCTCTTCAGTACTTTCAGTCTCACTTCAATGCATGTATAAAGTTTGCTGTGAACATTCAGGTTCAAGGTGAAGTTTATTTGTTTGGGTTTCATGTGTCTTCTTGTCCTAGAGGGATGTGTGTAACAGGTAGAGGTGTATAATAAAACCACATAGTTAATTGAACTAGGAATTTTAATCCCACAGTTCTGGTACATTCCTTATCATTTTCTGTTTTATGAATGTCTCTGAATATTTTCTAGAAGGTTGTGCATGTGGCTTTGACACAGCTACAGGATAGACACACTTCTTTTCAATATGCCCTCAAAGGATTTTACAGGTTCAAAGGTCTTAGCTCATACTAAAACAAACTAATACCATGTAGGTCAAGATCAGTATATTAAAGGTTCCTTTGAAGTTTTTTATTTTATGCAGGAAAAAAGAGCTAAGTGACCTGTTGGAAGGCAACAAAGACTTAAGAAATGATTGCTCAGCCAGGAGTGTTTCCATTTAAGTGACTTTTCATGAAGATCCACAGTCCATTTCAAATACAACAAACAGGAACAAGAGCAAAAAAAGAAGTCACGCATGAAGAGAGGCAGATAAACATTTTCAATTAGTCAAATGTTTAACTGCTCACCTCTCTCTTGGGTAAATAGAATGACAAGTGAAAACACAGGGCCCTGAATTAAAATTTGCTGATGTGTGACACTTCTTTCTCTTTAGCCGCTCACAAAATACTGTTCAAAACTGGCAATATTAAATAAAATTTAATGTTAATCTATTTAAATTGGCATACTTTTAAAAGTTTGAGCTATTAAAATGTAATTATGATTGCTATATACTAGTGGCAGACATGTTTTGTTGGAGAGCAATACCTGAAGGTTATCCAGTTCAGTCTTGATGCTTCAGGAACTTCTGTTGACATGGCATCACCTCATGTAGAACAGTAAAAATGCATTACAGATGAACTAAAATAAAACTCAAATGGAATTTCAGAAATGGAGGCATGTAATTTTTAAATGCAAACAAATCAGCAACTTTGTCTTGCAGCCACCCCACAATTTATTTTAATTCCAAATGAAACTAAAAAAAGGCAGATATATTTTTCTAATGTAAAAAAAAAAAAAAAAAAAAAATCTTCTTTTTTAGCAAATTGTAACACATTTCCCTACTAAATGGACAGAATTCTTCAGGAGCAAGCCCTTAACTCTTTTACGTGAAGAATCCAGAAAATATTCCTGTAAATATTGTACAAAACCAGGAGTGTGGGAAGTCCACCATGGTCATAACTATTATTTCCTGTTCACCCCAATGAACAGAGAGGAAGAGGCTTCTTTGGGGTGTGATGCAGGAAGGAGGTGACCATGCTCCCCTCTTGAAGGGGCACTGCACTGACTTTAGAAGTAGGCATTCTGACTTGGCAATAAAAGCCTACATGATCAGTAAAATGGAACTGGAAGCATGCATGTCCTGAAAGTGCCCTTCCTTTCTTATAAGTTTGCAGGGACCTTGAGATGGCCAGCTCAGACAAAAATATCTGCATTCGGTTGAAAGAAACCCATCCTACGAGTGAAGAAGTGTTGACAACCAGCTGAAGGATAAAAACCAGCTACTACTTTACAGTAATGAAAATAGTTGACGTAAATTGGCTGCTGACATTGTATTGCCTTGTGTGGCTTTGACCACAATATTTGATCTTTTGTCTATAAAAGCCTGTATAGAAACCAAACAAAAAGAAGAATCTACAAGATGTCTTGAAGAGGAAGATTGTGCTAAATAAACTAACTCTTTCTTTTCCATATGGTTTTGCAATTACATATATGAAGATCAACAGCAAAATTTGTTATAATTAAATTTGTTATAATTGTTCCTCAAGGGCAAAATATCTATATAGGAAAATGAAAAAAAAACCAAAAACCCAAAGCATTATGTAGACAAATTGCAACTCTGAAGGCTAAAACGTTCTTCCTGACTCACTTTTATTTGTTTCCTGGGTCTTTTATTTGTTTGTGTGTTGCTTTTTTTTTTTTTTTCAAAGTAGGAGTCAGTGACACAGATTTTTATTTTTTTTTTAAAGCATTTTACATTTAATTAGCTACATTCACTCTTCTTGAACTGGACTAGAGGTAAGTGAAACTATCATTCTCTTCTCCTGGCACTTTGGATTGATTTGAGAATAAGACATTTGCCCTAAGGGAGAAAGGCATTGCGTCTGCACAGAGCTGAACAAATGTTTTTTAATTAATGATTTATTCAGCTTATGCATTTCTTTGTCGGTGTGTAACAGAACACCCCTGGGAAGATCACTGAGAGAAGAGGCTGAACTTGGGACCTTGAATCTGAAACCAGGAATGTCTACTGCCAAAAGCCTTGTCTTTGTTTAACGAAGCTACTTTGGCATCATAACCCAAGACAGGGTCTCTCCACTCTAGAGAGTGTTGTTTCCCTGGGTATCAGTCAATCACTCTTTAACTGGCTGCCTGACACCCAGCCAAATCTAATCTTTTATTAAGTAATTAAATTTATTAAATTACGCAGAGCCCATTTAGGTGACCTAAATTAGCATAACACTAATAATACACCATGTTTAACAGAAGAAATACAAATGCAGTTTTTCCCTGCCAGGTTTCAAATCCAATTTCTTGCTGGGTTGGTCCAATTGACCAGGAGTAGTCCTTTCACAGTCTTGACACAGCCTGTATTTATGTCATGAGAGCCCAAACTTTGCTGGATTTAACTCAGAAGAATAAGACAATTTTGGGTGGTGATCAGTTTTGAGGTTAGGGAATTCCCTTTTTCTGCTGTGACTTGTCAATTCTTTGATCTACCTTGCTTGGATGTCGTTGGGGTTTTTAATAAATTCTTATTAATATACAAAGAAAGAAAGAGAATTTACCCCAGGCAAGGTCAAAAACTAGCTCAGCCTGATGCCTTTGACAGGGAGGGTAGCAAATACCTGGGGAGAGGACATGAGGACAGGAACAACCATCAGGTAGTGCTTCTCTTCCCTGTAGGCACTTGAAGGTTTGGCAGAGTTCCCAGCCCAGGCACTGCCCAGGGGCTGTATCCATTCAGACTGATCAAAGTTCAATCAAAAGTTAATTATGGCTTTTGGCACCTTGTGCTGATATCAGTGAAGCAGCAGAGATTTCTGGGAGGTTTGGTATGGTGGTTTTGCATACTTGTATAATTATAGCGTGAGGTGGCTGCTTGTTTGCCAGAAGCTTCATGAACAAGGTCACTCCATGACAACAGGACAACTTATGTAACCCATTTGCAGGTGAGGGACTTTCTTGAGCACCTTATCTATACAGAATCATTGCTAGAATAATTTCAGAGGAACATTCTTCTCCTGGAAACATGTCCAAACATTACACTATAAACATTTATGGAGGGACAGAGGAGGTTTTTTCAGCCCAACCTGACACTTTGAACAATGTTACTTGCTTCTGCTGCCATATTGGACAGAAGCTGTAACTCTGCTTCCAGTGGGGCAGTTGGTGTTTATGGATGCCATGATTTTTGAGAACAGTCACTCCAGTCATATTAATTTAAACTTCATGTTCACAGAAGATAAACTCAAAATTACCACAAGTACCATTAGAAAATTATTAATTCACAATTTTTATATCAACTTCATCTATACCCCAGACTGATATATATATTTATACCAGTCTCAGAGGTGGCAGGGTGTATATAATAAATGTCAGGATCTTGCTGTAGCTACAAAAAGGCAGCCATCACCCCCAAGTACTGGTGTTGTGACGTGTTTGGGGGTTCTACAAAACACTGGATAGTACAAACTGCTGGCAGACAATGTTCTGTGCTGATCCACAAGACAACAGCTGCCAGTTAGCTGAACTCAAAACAGTTAAAAGGAGCTTCCTTCTCCATCTTCTTCCTGATGCACAATGCAATAAGTACCTATAATTTCATGCTCTGAATGAATTGTTTGCTTTCTCAGAGATCTAAAGCCAGATTAATTGTTTTATGGGCAGTAGCAAAGAATTATACTATATCTGTTTGAGTTTTTGAATCTGTTTGGTGCATACTGCTTGACAGTACAATCTTTTTCAGCTAGTGTTTTTATTGGGAAAGGTAGGATTTTTCAAAGCCGGTGGTGATTTAGGAGTGCAGATGTGAATGGATCTGCTCAATTTTTCCTTCCACATAACACAGGACTAGTATCATAAATGTACTGATTTACACCCCTGGAGTCTCCTAAATGCCTGAGATTTGGCTGCACAGTGTGAAGACTGAAAAAAATCCCATGAGGTTTAAGAAACTTAGCACAGAGGTTGTTATGGATACACAAAATCCTTTGCACATCTCTCTGGATAGACGTGCTCTCTTACAATCCTCTTAACAGTGAGGGTATCATGCAAAAGAGTTGCAGAGAGAAGTGCACGATGCCCTATACTCTCCATGCTCTATGTCTGAGAAGTCAGGGACCCAATAAAAAAACTCTCCAATGTTTAGTTTGCAGTAGGGACTGGGAACATGCTTTCTCTCTCTGGCAAGATCCTATAGGTCTTTTTTGATAATTTTCCGGGTGGGCCTGAGCCCATGAAGTTCTCTTGCGTTATTATTTTCCCAAAGCTAGGACATATGAAGGATCTAGCTTTATTATTATTTATGTTGGGGTCTTATGGCTGTTACAGATCCTGTTCTGACCCTGTGAAGTTTTTTGGTGCCCTGGAGACGTCAAAGTCAAAGATTTTAGTGCAGATATTACTATTTTGTGTTTGATTTTATATTTTTGGCCAGTTTTTTGTGTGTGTAAGGTTGAGCAATGTCAGTTATTCTTATGGCTTTATTTACAGCAAGCTACCAACATTGAAAACCACCTCTGAAATTGGAATCCTCTTCCTGCCTTGACCTGAGTAATTTTTCCTGAAGAATGTAGTCAAAAAAGCCATAAAGTGCTTCAAAAATCCTGTGAGTCCCTGGGGCAGAGCAATAGCTCTAGAAAATGTGTTTAACTGAGAACATACAAAATGGCTTAAATGGCTTAGTAGAAAATGTCCTGAGCTTCAGTTTTGTAAATGTACTTGTTCAGAGGTACAGTAATAAATATTAATTTTATTTTGACATTTGAAAGAGGCATTTGAATGCTGCCTATGTGCACTGCAGAATGATTAAAAATTATTGTGGTGTGTGAAATTTATGTTTTAGCTGGTATGATTACATCCTTCTAAAAATGTTTGAGCCTGTAATCTTTTAAAATTGTTTTTGCAGCAGAGAGATTAAAATTCAGCTAAGCACTTCATATATTTTTAAACAATCATGCTAATTTGAAAGTGACTCGAATAACATTCATTCTGTTTTAAACGTAAGTCATAATGATCCACATTCAAAGTCTTTGTTTCCAATAAAAGTATCCATGTCCACAAAGAGCTCAGCAAAAAAAATTTTCTTGTACCATGAGTAATTACAGACATGACACCACTGACTGTGTATATAGCAGATATGGTAGAAAGAATAAATATATTTCCACTTCAAATAAATTAATTTCAGAATATAGGATAGGTTTTCATCCACCTTTGCCTCCTGCCACACCTCTGCTCTCAGTCTGTGTACCTGTCTTGGAATTTCCCTGGTGTAGCAGTGGAGTCAGAGTCAGGGTGATTTGCTGTAGGCTGGGATTAGACAGTGGTTGAAAACTTGTGTGGGCACAGTTCTGCTGCATTTACTTCACAGATAAGTATCTTACATCGGGGTTGCACTGTGAGGCTCAAATTAAAATTGGAGTGGAATGAGAACAAAGTTGGTGTGCTTGTGAATGAAAGAAAAGAAATAAAATGGATACTCAAATTCTTAGAAATGCATAATATTCTTATTGACTAATCTGTGTCAGTCTTTGTCCTCATACCTGGTGAGCCCCTTTCTTCCTCAGTTCTGAATTCCCCTCATTTGAAGGTTAAAAGGTGATTTATTATACATTTGCTGGAAAATTATTTACTGTTGTGTTGACTGATTGAGATACCTGTCTTGAAGCTCTGTTCTTTTGTCTGGTGGAACAACCATGTCTTTTTCTCCATTATCCAGCGTTGACTCATCCTTATTGTATTCTGGACTTTCCCAGACCTTTACAAATTCAGTGTGTACATGTTGTTTCAGTGGCAAGCAGAGACATTGTGTATTTCTTACCCCCATGGGCTCATACAATCCATGTTTCCTCATCTGTTGTGGAGAATTAGGTGAGGCAGATTGCAGCCCTGTGTTGTATTGTCTCAATTTATTGACCAAACTCCCTGGATGGACCTCAAACTTGACTCACTACCAGCCTCATCTAGGATACTTCATCTTTGCTGTCCTGATCCTGCGCAGGTGCTGAAACTGTGCTCTCTCAAAGGGGAGCTCTGCCTTGCCTGTGGGAGGCCCACCACCTCAGATCCTGACTCAATTCTCCAGATCCAGTGGATCCCCTCCCTGATGGTGTAGATAAAGCAGCTCTGTGTATGCTCACAGAACAGAAGGGGTGCAAAGCTGTAGTTTCTTGATGACAATAGTGAAACTATTTGAAAAAGATAGTAGTTTAATTGAAGAACCTGAAATTGCATGTTGGCTAATGCTGCTGTTCGTTGAGTGCAAGGACCTTCACTAGAAAATATCTATAGAAGAGAACTTTTTGTAGAATATATTTTGACAAACTTCATGACTTGTCCATTAGAAGTAACTAAAATTAGAGAAAATATTAAAGATTCAAGATAAAAATGATATCTAAAGTTGTTGATTTTATAATGTGGGTAAAAGCACTCTTGTTTGATACCTTAAAGGTGCTTGGTACTACAGAGTGTCCTCACAAAGAGGAGGTGAATCCCAGATGATGTTTTCAGGCCATCTGTATTTGGTGAGATGCTTTTAACAGGCAGATTCTCCCCTTTTTTTCCATCTGACCTTAAGGGAAAAAATGCATTAAGGGAGAATAGTTCTGAGAATTTGAGTGTACCTTGCATTGAAAGACAAAGTTCCCTCTCCACTTGAATTTAAACTTCACTAATGATAGTTAACTCTTGGAGTAATGCCTTAAAGAGAGTATCAAATCTCTATTAAAACTGAGTTTATCTTCATTACTCTCTTGAATTAGTTTATATGATAGTTTACAACTATTCATTTTTTGCATATATTGTAGACACACTCAAAATCATAAAAATCCCTGTGGGAATTTTGAAAACACCTGTGACACTGTTTTCCATTCCTGCTAGATAGATTAAGACTGTGAGAAAAAAAACCACCTTTTTTCACTAAGAAAATACTGCTTGTTTTCCAAAATGAGAACAGCAAAGTGCAGGAAACTCACAAGGTACTGCTGGTTGGTACAGGGGCAAATAGTGTCAATGGCAAGACTTTGTCGCAACTTCATCAATGCACTTGTTGAAGAAAAATCAGAAGCATAAAAAAAATGCCGATCAGTCCCACTGCCCAAATCTATGAATGACTGCAGATACTTACTACTGATCTGACTACATTACGCTGTAGATTATTCTTTGCCACAGGATAGGGAAAATGAAACAAAGTGAATGTAATTTATTTTTTTTTTTTTACTTCTGAAAAAATATATTACATTCAGCATCCAGTTATTGCTCGTGAAAAAAATGACTATAAGAAGAGACCTGATTTATGAGTTGAACTTTTACAAAAAAAAACCCCAAAAATCCGGAAACAAAATTACTACAAAAGGCCATACACCAAAAGTCTTGAATTTCAGTTGCAGATTGAGTCTGGAGGGCTATATTTTGTTCTGTAGTAATTGCTGGTATTGGCAGAAGGTCCCTTTTGGAATTTGGAGTGTTCTCATGTGGAGAGTTTATATGTATACTGGCCAATCTAATTAAGATTTTTTTGTGAAATAATAGAGATGAGAAATGGAGGCAAAACTTTCAACTTAGAGGTGGATTTCAAGAGCTTCTGCTCCTCTTTCCTGTTTAGAGATATCAACTAATTTTTGTGGGAACCATAGCTTCCCCTCCATAAAATCACTTTTGATTACTCCTGGTATAAACTCCATTAACATGAGTCACAGGAACCCTTACCCACGTTCTGAGGTGTCCACAATACTGTATACACAGGTTTGACAAAAAGAAAGCAATATGACCACATGGCATTTCTGTTTGATGTGATGCGACATGTTTGATGTGACAGAGCTCTAGCTCAAAATCACATTTGTTCCTTTTCCCACTGACTTCTTTCTGAAATGATCTGAATATTCAGATCCTGACCTCTCCCTGAGAGCCTTTATTTGTCATTCTTTAGGCAGTGGGAGCCTGTAAAAGGGTTACCATTCTGGAGAAACTGCTCAAGAGAACCTCTGTGCCTTGGTGTCCTGAGAAAGGAAAAAAGCCTGACTCAAATGAGAATACATGCTTTTTAATACCATCAAATCATTGACCTTTCTATTAAAAACTTTAAGAAGATTGTCTTCTATGCTGCTTCTATGCTTATTTGTGATGTGAACCTATTCCCTGGATTTGGAAAATAAAACAAAAGTAATTGGATTTTGAATATGAGCTAATTTTAAATGGGTTGCTAGAGGAATCACAACAGGACTTTCAGGCCTCTTGTGTCTTGGGCAGAAACTGAACTTATATTCTTGAAATTAAAAGCTCTGCATGCCATTACTTATTCCCTGAGCCATACCAGATTGAAAATATATTATCCTTGAGATTTTTTTGGTTTTTTGGAACAAGATTTAGGCAATATTTAGGCCTATTCCATATTAAAAGGAATATGTATTTCCGCAACAGTTTTGGCAAAATGACACCGAGAGAGGATGATGTCATGGTTGGCGTCTTTCTGTAAAAGAATATGCCTATATATAAATCTATACAAATGCAGTTTGGATCAACTTTTCTTAATCTGTAGTCTGGAGTCTTTCAATAGTCTACTGAAAATTTACTGAATACCTTTTCCTGAAGCAATTTTTAGTTTCCAGCTTTCATAATGATTTTAAAAGTTAAAAGAACTTGATTCTTACTGTGAGTAAAAAGATGTTATGGTTATAGTTAAGGGTATTAGGTAGTCAGCAAAGGGAATGAAGATAACTCTGTACTGCTAGTGAAAATGTGGTAGCTCCCTAAACAAATCCTTAAAAATGTGGTTCACATTATAAAACATTATTTTGAACTTTTGGTATTAAAGCTGAATAAAGCATGATAACTGAAATCAGTCACAGTAAAAAGACTGACTATCTGAAATGGAACATGACTTCAGCTGAAAAGAGGAACATGAGTACTTCTCACATGCATTTTCCATCTTTTTTATCCAAGCAGAGACTACTGCTTTTTGCAGTATCAGGCAGAGACCTGGTCTTTGAAAGTATTCACTGAAAAAAGAAAATTTCCATTTTCCTTAATATGATATGCCTATTCATGTGAGCTGTTACATGCTGGGTAAGGGTGTGTAAGGGAAACTCTCCATGCCACGGAAATACCCTGTCATCTTGAAGATTAAGGTCACTAAATAGAAAGCAGAAGGTTACTTATGACAGAAAGACTTTCTGCAAAGGTTCATGGCTCACAGGAGGGAACTACTGATTGTCTGAAAGGCCTGAAGAGGCATTAAACGCCAGAGAGGTCCTTCCCAGTGGCGTACTTAACAAAGAGCTATCCTTCCTTCTTTGTGACATGGTGACATTACTTTTTTAATCCACCATAACTGCTCTTTGATGAAAATGAGAATGGTGACAATACAGCTGATAAAGCTGACTGCTTTTCCAACTGCATTTCATGGGAAACTGTAAGTGTTGGGAGAAAATTGAAGGCCTGAAGTTTTGAAGGCATAATATCCAGAAGCAAAATACTCTCCCAGAAATTCTGAATATGCTCCTGAATATGTCCATGCAGTAATGGTGTAACAACAGAGAGGTACTTAAGTTCCTGTTATGAAAACTTATTTTATTGTGATCAGGAAAACATATGTATGCTATTTACTGAAAATGGACTTAAAATGGTTACCTACCTATTCACTTTAAGCATCACAAACACATTATATAAAGCAGAAAATACTATTGTCCTGTATTCTCATTTAACACCAGTCCCTCCATTTCATCTATGTTTTTGAAAAATGCAGTAAAATTACTCTTTCCTGATCATTCTTTTATGTGTTTGTTCTTCACTCCTATCAACTTTCCCTTTATATATTGAAATGAAGTATATTTTGGGGACAAGATGTCACTTTCAATGCTTTAGTCTGATTCGGAAATAAGATTGTTAGGAATCAAATTATTTAAAAAAGAATTTTTTTTTTTTTTTAGTATTTCTTTTGGGGGGTTTTCAGAAAGACTTTGTGAAGAAAATCAGTTATTTTCACAATTACTTGAGAAATTAGTTTTAAAAGTTCAGTTCTGCACATTCAGTTGATAGTCTTTCCAGCAGAGGGCAAGAAAGTATAACAGATGGAAATGGTGCTACTTTCCCCAGCAGCCACAGCAGAATTGTTAAGCAGTATAGCCTGAGGATGGAACATGACAGGTAATAGCCATCCCCCTTTTTGGGCATAATGGCTTTTCAACAGCCTTTTACTTTTCAAGGATAGTCATAGTCAAGATGGAAAAGGAGCAGAGGAGACCACCAGGGCTGCTGACAGACTCATGCTGCTTCGTCAGCACAAATTCCTCCAGCTGAAATCTGAATTCTGAGGGGTGTGAGGGAAGGTGGCACACAGTACCTTTTCTGACCAGGCTGAAGTGACACGCAGTTCCTCACTCGATGTTCAGTCTGTGGGATGAGGAGGCACATGGCTGCCTGCTCCATGCAGGGTTCCCATCCTCTGCAGCATCCATTTGTTACTGTTGTTAAGCTAAATCTGTAAAGCAGGGTTTACTCCTTCTTCAAGGGCCAGACAAAACTCCATTTGAACTCAGATTTTAGAAGCTTGAGCTGATGCTCAGGAATAAATATCTGGGATTTTGCATCCAAATATGAATAAAGTATGCTTATTGCTATATATTAATGTGGTGAGCGTAAGTGTTATAGATGCACGTGTGGAAATGAAACCGTTGAGCTTTTCCATGGAATGAGTTTTCAGAATGTCCAGTTTAAGACTGCAGTCATAATTTGTTATGCAGCAGTGTTTATTTACCAAGGCATTTCTCAAATTTCTTCAAATCATTGTAGTGACTTTAAAAATGTTGTGCAGCCACTCTTCCAACTAGAAAAACCTAAGGTCTCCTGATGCAAACTTTCTGTTAAGGTCCAATCTTAGTTTGCCACAATGTCAGCGGTATCTTGTAAGTGAAACCCATCTGATTTGGGCAAAAGTTACAGTTACTTTTTCTTTGGGTTCTCCTAATTTCATTGCAGTAGAATATATACCTCATAAATAGGCAATCTCATACTCTTATTTTGCTGTTACTGACAGGGCAAATAATTTAATTTATTATGATAATGGAAGAATTCTGAGGAAAATAATAAGCTTTGGTTATCTTAGATGATCAGGCTGTACAGAGTACAGCCTGAATGTCTTAGAAGAAGGAAAGCAATTCAAATGGTATTAAAAACTTTTCAATGTGACAACAACAACAACAACAACAACAGTAACAATAATCACAATAATAACAACAATAATAATAGTTCCAAAATCATACTGGTCAAATGCCAAAATTAGGAATATATTAATAAAGACATGCTACTTTAATAATAACTATCTGTTTAAAGTGTAACAAATAATTTTTGGGCCAATGAAGTACTTATCTAAATACTATCTAAGTAGCCTTATGTCAGTTTTCATAAAGGTAGTTTTTCTTCTCTGTGTGCTCGTTAATTATGACTATACTGCAAGTCTAACATTTTCTCATAACTTGATTTAAGTTTCTAGAAAGAGATTCTAGAATTTAATTCTAGATTTAAATAGCAAAAATACATGAATCACAGAAAAAAATACATAACAGAATGCATAGATTCAAATCTACATAATGGTGACCACTGGATTGTTCTCTTTTACTCTTCACATGAAAAAGATCAACAGCTGTACTCTGAGTGGTTTTCTAATTTTGATTTTGTTTGTTGGTTTGGTTTTGTTTGTTTGTTTTGTTTGGTCATGTGCTGTCTCAAGTACTTTCACTTTTTTGTTCTTGTAAGATTTATTCAATTTTTTAGTATACGAAGAGAACTCAGAATTTTGAACTGGAGCTATAGACAGCAAAGGTATCTTACAAATTGCTACCCTTAGACTATCTAGCATTGGTTTCTTATGCTTTTTTTTTTTTCCAAGTCAGTGTAGATTGGAATATATATATATATACATCCCCAAATTTTTGAATGACACATATTATTTTGTAACTATCCTCTTATAAGAGGACTTTTTCATACAGAAATCCATTGATGTGCAGAGATATTTCCCTGATGTACAATAAATGGACAAAATTCCCTGGTAAAATGGTTAAAATTCTTACTTTGGGACAGCTCAGGGCTGTCAAGAGTGGCCTCAGTGATCGGTACTGAGCAGAAAAGTCAACTGACTGTATCATCAGTCACCTGTAAATGATCAGAAATGGAAACTCTGCTCTTTTGAACCTCAACATTGGTCTTTCCACAAGGTTGGGTGGGGTGGATCATAGCAAGAGGGACTGCAGGCCAGGAAATTATCCTGGAAACTGCAATGAGCATTTGAGACCCTGAAAATAAATGTACAAACCTTTGGCATCTGTTTGACAGCTCTGGCTGAGGACCCTCTGCAGGACCTCCCACTAACAGCTGAGGTATTTAAGAACAGTTTAGGTGTTGAAATTAGTATGACCAGAAATGTGTCTGAAAATGACTGTTTGTCTCTTCTGACCGTAAGTGACCCTATCACCCTCAAACCTGGAGTACTGCTTCAGGCCTCTGCATCTGGTCAAATGAATCCCACTGTAGGACTCTTAATAGGAAAGAATGTGTCAGGGCATCTGACATATAGCCCTTCATATTCTGCTTATAGCCATAGTCTTAAAAATATTTTTCTTAGTCTCTTTTTGTGCTAGAACACTCTTGTACTCCTTTCCTCAGTTTTTTTGCTATTTAGCACAAGTTTAATTTCTGAAAATGTGTTCTAAGTAGATGCTTACCAAAACTCATGTGAAACCTGTTTTGTGGAACACTTGCAATGAAAATGTTTGTAATGTGAATACCTGTGAATATACCTGTATACCAGTCATAGCAAATTGAAAGGAGTTTATTTTTTCTTAAAATGTAACTAAAACTCTTTAGGGATTTAATTGGGGTAAAAGAGACTAAAACTCCCATCTTCTATTGCAGTTCTGTCCTCCTTTTTCCTGTAAGCATATTCTTTTTTCTTTTTTAAAAATTTTTATTTTTTTATTTTTATTTTTATTTTGATTTTTATTTTCTTCAAAATTCCAGATTACTTTGTTAAAGAATCAAAACTGTGGAGTTTTTTGGCAAAAAAATCATTTTTTTACTTCCCTGATAGCAAAACTAATCTGAAAAGGGGATGCTTTCAGTCAAAATGATAATTAAATACAAAGACACTGGATTTTTTTATTATTTTGTTTGAAAAATTTGAAGTAAATGTCTTTGTACTTTGCTCAGATTTTCCCAAGTGATAATGAAAACTGTTGAAAAATTTAATGGCAAAAGTTGCAATGTTAATATATTTACACTGTACTAGTAATTAGAACAGTTTTTAGAGAATAGTTGATATTTAGTTATGCAGTGAAATTCTGGTGTCATTGAACACTGCAAAAAGCTTGAATAATAGAAACTATTTTAATGCATTTAATAACCAGATTAAAGCTTAGGATATAATTCCATTTACAGAGCAGCAAACATGGTCTTGAACATCTGGTTCTCGAAGTACCACGGAATGAAGAACAAATATCCCTAACTCAGCCAAATGTCTATTTTAAAAGAGCAATTACCCTCTTTGCATGTATAACCAGTAGCAAAGACCCACTTTGTCTTCCATAACCATTGTAGTACAATACTTTTCAAAGGCATGCGAGTTGTCTTGTCATTTTCTGATCCATTGATATCTGGTTTTTCACTTGCTGTGTTATTCTGTTCATGTTGCTTTTATTTGCAGTTCTCATCAGAAAGAAAGAATGGGGCATAGAGCACTTTTTTTTTTTTTCCTGTAACATTCCTGATAGTGTCTACCATATGTTCTCCCTACATTTTTTTGTAAATACACTATGAGAACATATGTATGTTATTTCCTAACTCTCTTATGCCAACACTTGTCTGAGATGTCTGTAAGGATGCTATGTCTTATGACAGTATAACAATCCCCTGAATGCAATTAAAATTATTTTGAATGTTTTGGGGTATTCTAAACACTAATTCATGCACCATTTAAAATTTCTTCCCAGGGTTCTGTGCATGTCTTGACAATTTGTGTAGAGTGCATATAGATCACAGGTCATCATTTAGCTTATGTTCAAATGTCCAGCATGCATGAGCTTTGGAGAAATCTGTCATCAAACTTGAACTGAGATACTAGTACTGTGACTAGGTCTTTGTAGTGGATATACAAATTTAATCTCACTCTTTTGCCCCCAAGCATCTAATTTTAGATGGGATACTAAGAATCTATTAAAACATTTCTATTATTTTGACTATACTTTTATGAAAGGCTGAAGAATTTAAACAAATGCCTCATACCAAAATATTCTTCAGTGAATGCTGTGCACCCACTTTCTTTACATCACCTTTGAGTCTCTCAGCATTTGTGATCACCTAAGTAAAATGAAAAAAAAAATTTAAAGCATTGATATAAATATTTTAAACGTTTTTATGGATACCAACAATGACAGAGTAAGAGGATTCAACACCTCAACTTGGGACTGTAGCAAAATACCCTGAATTCAAGCCCATTCATTTATGGATACAAGCTTTGTGAAGTCAGCAATATTACACAAATTAAGAGGACTTTCTACATAGTGGTTTGCAAGAAACAAAATGGCCATGAATACTCAAATTGTGAAGACTGATTTGTTGCATGTGTTGGAAGGGTGTACACTGACAAGAAGTTGTGTGGGTTTTTTATATTTGATTGACACATTCACATATTGGGTATCCAATGTGTGGCCAGAGTGCTTCAGGCTGTGAACCTGCACTAGCAAAGAGGTGTGTGGAAGGGATGAGCCATGTAATGCTGGTGGTCCTTTCCTGAGTACTGCAAGTTTTAGACTGTGCACAGGAGTCCACATTATACTGAGTATTGAGTGTGTAGTGCACAGGAGTCCACATTGTACTGAGTATTGAGTGTGTATCTCAAACAGAGTCTGGTACCATGAAGTGCTGTTAGAAGTCAAGAGTAACTGGCAGATTTGTTTGAACAACCTTTTGTAATGCCTCTTTAGAAAGGATATCCTAATTGTTTCTCTTTGATGCTCTTTTCTGTCAAGGTTTGCCTTTGTGGATGTTTGTAGTGGCAAGGGTAATTCACTATTTATGGTATGCAGAATTCATTAACATTAGTTTCTGTTCTGTGTTTTTTAATCACCAACAACATGTGTTACTGGGTACAAATTTGCATCTGTTATGCCTATCATTCTGACGTGGGTGAGTGACTAAGGCACTTATAAAGCAAGTTTAAGCAATATCAGTGTAAAAGTGAAGAAATCAGACTTTAATTATGGTGTGCCACACCCACAGACACATTCCTCTGGCTACAAGAGTGGGTTACTGGGTGACCTTTACTGGCCTTTTCAGTCTGTTTCATATTTGGCTTATACATCGGAGTTTTGGTTGGCAATGTCTCTGGATTATAAATGGAGAGGAACAGGAGTAAGTCTCTAGGCAGATTTGACCATTTGCATCTGAGTTTATTGCTCTCCAAACTGAGCAAAATTATATTCTTTTGTGATAAAAGATATTTTAGAAAAAAATGTGGTTTTTTTGTTGTTGTTGTTTTGTTTTGTTTTGTTTTTGTGAATGTTTGTAGCCTCTGTTTTGCCAGTAGCTTGATATGAAGCATGGTCAATGCAGCAAATGTCTGCTTTAAGTTTTTCATTTTGACAGACTCATAGAATAATTTAGGTTGGAAAGGATGCTTTAAAGTAAATTAGTCTAACCACCTGGTGAAAATATGACTGATTTTTGAGTCAGACTAGGCTGCTCAGGCTTTTTTCCAGGCAAAAATGAAATATTTCCAAGGATGGAGATCCCAGAGCATCTCTGTGCATTTTTTTTCAGAACCTGATTTCTCTCAGAGGGTGAAATTTTCCTAGTACCTTGTCAGAATTTCTGGGATTGCAGCTTGCATCTGCTGCTCCATGTCATATAATTTTGTGCATCATCTGGAAGATTCTGTCCCTGTCTCTTCACATACTCCTATCAGGGAGTGGTATATGACAATTTACAATGCAGCCCAGAAGGCTCTTTCTTGTTATTAGCTGCTGCAATGGATGCTTTGCTAAGTCATGATCAACTTGTTATCTACCAGGACACACAGGGTCTTTCCTGAATTTCTAGTTTTCTTCTTGTAAGAGGAAAAGGTGTAATTTTTTTCCTTAAGTTTAGTTACCTAAGTCTGTGAGCTGCTTGTGCTGGAAGTCTCTCTACTGTCTTCCTACAGAGAGGCTCTTGTTTGGAAGGGTTCTTTGGAAGAACATGCTTGGTATAAAGAGGTTTGAGCAGCAACCTTGTTTAACTCTCACCATAAAAATGTGTGCCTAAACCTGGATGGTTGATGAACCTAATGTCATTCCATTTTGAAAATAAATAGTTTATCAAAGTGTATTCATACTTCATGTTTTTTAAAAATAGTGTGATGGTCCATTTGGTACAGCTCCAAGACTTTACAGAATCTGGGTTACAACTTCAAATCAGAAATATCTTGAGCTTATTTCTGG
>VWZN01003342.1:46531-59365 GCA_013396955.1 Regulus satrapa
CCGGTAGTCACATATACTGGGAAGATGCATTAATGACGTGGGGAAGCAAAGCAAGGCAAGTTCAGTAAATAGGATATATTCCTGACCCAAATGACAGAGCAGCCAAGGAGGTGAGGTGCTGTACTGAATATCATACCCACCAACAAGGAGAAGCTCGTTGGGGTTTTGTGTCAAAGGTGACTTTGACTTCAGTAGCCAAAAAACTGATGAAGTTTGGGTTCTTGAAGGGAGAGGGGAAGGTAAAAATCAGGTTCACAGCCCTGGACTTCAGAAGGGCCAATTTTGGCTTCCTCAAAATTTTGCTTGAAAGAATCATGTAGGATAAGGTCCTAAAGGAAATAAGGGTTCAAAAAAGAAAACTGGTTAATATTTAGGGATTTTCTGTTGCAGTCAGTGAATAAGAAGTCAGACAAAAATGCCAGGAGACTTTTGTAAATGAACAAAGAGTTTCTGGCCAAACTCAAACACAAAAATTAAGCACACAGAGAGCAAAAGCAAGAATGGGCAATCTGAGAGGTATACATAGATATTGTCTTAGCATGCAAAGATGGGTTTTAGGAAGTCAAAGCCCAAATGGAATTGAATCTATCCAGAGGTGTTAAAACCTACAAGAGAACCTTCTATAAGTATGCAAAAGGAAGACTATGGACAATGTGGGCCCGGTGTACTATGAGATGGGTGACCTGGTTACTCTAGATTTTGAAAAGGCTGAGGTAATGAATGCCTTTTTGCTTCAGTCTTTTCTGGCAAGATTACCCCTCAGGAATCACAAGTCCCAGAGATCAAGCAGAAAGGTTGGAGAAAGGAAGATGCAGCTTTGGTGGAAGAGGATCAGCAAGTAAAATACTTCTTCCATACTCTCTCTCTGTATCTATGTAATGCATGCCTTCAAAAATAAAGTAGTTTTTGAGTGTATGCCTTTAAAATATTAGTGATGATTAGATAGAGAAGGCAGAGTAGGGCATGGCTTTTAAAATCTGTAGAATATATCTTTGGTGTAACTGCTTAGGGTAATTTTGGGTTTCAACTCTGCATATTCCTAATTGGTACTCATTCAAAGTGCTCAGTTTCCAATGATGGCACTGAACTTCTGCCTGAAGTTGATCTTGGAACAAGCCCTTTCTATTTTCAAAAGACCACCTTAGCGTATTTTCAAAAACCATCTACTTACTGAAAAGTCAAAATCAGCGGTGTTAACAGGAAACTTAGATTCCTAGAGCCTGAATTATTTAGAAAATGGAATTCTAAATGGAATTTAGAAAATTCTCAGAATTTACACAAAGTTGTTTAGACTGTTTTAAATATTTAGGCATTTCTTAGTATGACTGTGACATGGAAACATGTCCACAAGTAAATGCTAAAATATTATGCCACAAATGAGGTACAGTTCACTGTATAATCTTTTTTCTTAAATATTACAGTGCTTATAAGTATGTTTTTATAATGTATGACTTCTCAGCAGCATTGAACTAGGACTATGGAGATTGAAGCTTCTGTTAAATTTGATTTTTCTTTAGCATATATCTTCAGATAGAGATGATTAGTACTCCTACTACTGTTGCCTGAGGCATCGTCGCTAGAAATATTATGCTTCCTATTAGACAAAATTTATCTGTGACAGAACTTAAACATGCTTTTTGGAATTATGCCATTGTGAATTTGGCAGATTACCCTGAATAGCTCCAGACAAGATGTCTTCCATCTATTTCCAGATGTAAATGTGTTGTGACAAACATTGCGAAGAAAAACATGCCTGCCTTTGTTCTTGAGTTTTCACCTTTTGTCTAACAAGATCTTCTCTGACTATATCTTGGAGTAAGATAGTGTAAAGAGTCTTATTGTTTTCCTGGTTCATAAAACAGCAAGAAGTATCTTACACACTAATGATCAATACCTGAAATTGTTAAATTTCTTTTTCCAATATGCTAAAAGTCTCATTGCCATGCTATCAAATGATCTTTCAATTATGGAACACCATATAGACACAAAAGCCTGCTTCTTATTTATTTATATTTTCTTAAACTGTGTACTATTTCTGATACTACAGGATTTTCATAAATCCTTTATCCTTGCCTCAGAATTTCATTTTTCTAAATTTTATGTCTGGGTTACATATGGAGATATTTCTTGATTGTCTGCAAATTAAAGTGGCATCATCTTCTTTAATCTGTGTCTCATGAAAAGTGATACTTTGTACCTTTCATTTTCTAATTGTAATACCTGGGTGATATTCCTGTTTTTCACAAAGTGTGAAATTTTTCCTCTATAGTCCATATTATTAGAAGATGTGTCCACCACTGGAAAAGATCTAGAAATTTTACATGAGCTGAATAAGGTGATACTTGGATTGAAAGCTCCAAGAAAAATGGAAATATATCAAAGTGTTAAGTCACAAAAGTTGTTTTTCCTTGTAATCAGAGGCTTTTAGCTGGAATCAGCACAATGTTGTAAATTTGTCTCTAAGATAAAGTCAAAGCTAGATTTGATCACTGTTGATCACTAAATTGATAATCTATTTAAAAAGATCAATGAAGAGTCCTTCTTATAAACTAAGAAACCTTCTGGAAGAAACCTATAAATGAACCTTCTGGATTATCCAGATTATAGAACTTCATTTACTTTTGGTATTAATTTTAAAATTTCATTATTTTAGGGTAAAGCAAGCACTTTAGAAAGTCTTCTGCAAGAGGTGGGGAAACGCAAGATAAACTCACTACCTTTACCCCTCATATCTTGATCAAATTTTGTCCAAGACATTGTGTTAACCTAATACAGACAACATGCTTTCAAGCATATTCTTCTTATATTTTGAGCACTCCTTTTCTAAAAATATATGTATATAAAAATTGCTATCAGTGATAGCCAGTAATGCCAGGTAAAGTGTTGTTTTCCTGAATTAATACAGAAATATATGAATGTATTTAATAATTTAAAATGCAAGATTTAAATGTGAAATCTTTAGATAATATTTTGCTTTCTTTAGAAGATTATACTCCTGTCAAAAGGATGCACACATCAGAGCTAGTATTTAAAATACATTATTTGTGTTTCTTTTCAGAATTTTACTCTTTGCATTACATGCCCCTGATTGACATGTCAAGAAAGTAAGGACTTGGGAGGGAATGAAAATTTTGAATAGATTTATTCAATACTGCTTTTTGGATAACAAGTTTACTTGCCTTGCAGTGTTAAAAAAATTAGTAGAATAACATTAATATAAAAAAAAAAAATCCTTGACTTCTAACCAATTGGTGTAATTTTTTATTTCTTGTGTTTTATTCCATCACAATGATTTTTCTTTATCATCTCTTTGTTCTGTTTATTACCACTCCTGGATGAAAAGGAGTTAGATGTTCCAAACTAAAGCAGTATATCAAACAGAAATTATGATTTCCCCAATCAGTCTGAAAAGCATTTAATGCTCAGAGTTCCACTGATGCAAAAAAAGGAATTCTGAATATATCCATTCTGTTGGGTGTGCAGCAAAAGCTCTGAACAGAAATAATGTATAAAATACCTAAAATTCCTCAGGGAATGGAATTTGAAGGGCTGAAATATGGTTTCAGGAAGTCTTTTCCTTTGGTATCACTGTTAGTCTCTAAAAGTGTGTTTGATGATAAGGATTCAGAAGGCAGAGGCGTGCATGAATTAAAACCCAGTCTTTAAATCTGTCTGTGGTGCTGGCAATTAATTACATGACATTTATAAACTCTCCTAGTTTGCTGCATCAGATGAACCCAGATGAACTCTATCAGATGCAGTAAACCCTAGACTTTGTTCAACATAGAATTGACACAGCAAATATCTCAGATAAATGTTAGGACTGTAAGACTATAATCTTGATTGGACTCGATATCTTAAGTTACAGAGGAGTGATTAATTCCCTGTTAGCTTCAGACACAAGATGAAGGTGCCTAATTCAGGGTCAAACATACTTTGTAATGAACAGAGATAACATTATTTCAAAAGTCATTTTTAGTCCATTTTTTCTCATCCTGTTGATTATAATGGGGTCAGGATACCCTCAAAAATTATATGCCACAGCAAAGTGCTTCAAGTTAAGTGGGATAAATCTAGTTGTGATCAATTAATCCAGTTGGGATCAGCCAAGATCAGGCTAAGATATCTCAGTATAATGAAATTCAATTTTCTTGCTCCTAAGATGAGTTAAAGTAGCACTGTCTTGGGGATTGTTAAATAGCAGTCATGGTTATGGCCAAGACCTGTCCTTCTCAACTGTCTCTGTGTTGAGCCTGCGGTTGCCTAGTGGGACAAGATAATATTCTCCTTAAGTCACTCTATGTGCACAAATTAAATGTGTGGCTCAGCTCTAGTAGGGAATGTTTATTGTCTTGTCTCTGCACCTCATTATGGTCTTTGTCCTCTTGTGCCAGTGCCATCCTCTTGTGACAATCAGCCACAATTAGGGGAAGGATAGCCTTTTCCAGGAGCTTCTCTTGGGACCTGCCTCTCCTGTAGGACTGTAAATGCAGGGATGGAGGTTCTGGAGTGTGGCTTTATCTCCCCAGGGACAGCTTTGTTGACTGAACCCATGGAGCTCTGCTGTGTCCCAAAAAAACAGCAGAAAGTTTTGGGCATAGAGCTCACTGGCCCCAGGTGGAACCTTTCCCACCCCTATGCCTGGGGGGTAATGATTCTGATGACTTGTTCTACTCTCCAGAGTTTGACTATGTCTCCAGAGTTTGACTATGTCTCAAGTCAGTCCTAAATCATAATTAGTGAAGGGAGGGAACAAATTTACATGGTTTATTACAGACCTCAACTTCCAGGCAAATTTAAAGCTCAAGAGTGTGGTTTCTGAACTGAAAAAGTCTGATTAAGCAACATGTGAGTCTTTCTCCATACCTTATAGCGATCAATATTGCAGTAGCCAGAAAGAGAAGAGTTACCTATGCTGAAGAAATACACTTTTTCTTCTTGGATTCTGGAAGTTCTTCCTCTACAAATGACATGGTGCTGCCTGCACTGAACAAAGGTATTTATGACTAGGCACAGTCAGTATTGATCATATTGGATGCTAAAGAAATAAAATGAGTTTGGACATCGATGCCATCAGAGGCACTGCCAATCCCAAATATGAAAGAGAGAGAAAGAAAGTTATCAATGCACCAAAAGAAAGAGGCGTTAAAAAGAGGCAGAGAAGAGATGGCAGCACTAAGTAATGTTTGAGCTTGTTTTAAGTTGTTTTGAGTAAATGGGTTGCTCTGAGTTAAGACACCTGATCTCTAACTCGAAAATCTACAGAATTGGCCACTGTTAAGCAGCAGTGTGTGACCTTAGTTAACACAGACATTGTAAGAAGGGTGCAACATTAAGCAATGTGATGATAATGAAGCTAAAATGCTAAAGAAAAGCAGGACTAATTTCCAAGAACATTGCTATTACAGAGGCAGATGTTCTCCCTCTGGGACAAAAACTAGAATCTTTTCAAACTAATATCTTTTCAATTCAGTGACTACATCACTGAACTGGTGAAGAGCATTTATGGTGATGCTCCTATGGTCTCTTTCTAGCTCTCTTATAGTGCAATACAACCTCATCTGGCTTCTCCTTGAACTGGTCCATGCATTCAGCTGGCAGAGCAATAAATTCATAGTAAGCCATTCTTGTGTAGACCTGCCAGCATTTTCAAAGCTGGTTTGTGTAGCTCCACATCATGCTGCAGGGCATGATACAGACTTATCTTCCCTCCCTGAGCATGCATCCATTGTAAATGTTTATATAGGCAGAAATATAGCTGAGTGCCTAGGGACTGTGCTCCTTGTCTAAAATCCCCTTCTTAAGCATAGGGTCAGAGAGAATGTTCATATGGCTCAACTAGATACATTTCTCACTGCTCATGGAGGATCAACTAGGAACATGTCATTGCCATTTTTGTTGTATCCCAATCAGGTTATCCATATGAAGACACACATAGCCTTTCAATGGTGAATTAAAATAAAACAGTCTTCTGAAACCTTAAATTCTTCATGGACAATGTGTCTCTGATACTGATAATATTTGGAGAAAATAACACCTTCAAAACTGCATTCATTGAGTTACCAAAAAATCTACAGGATACTGGTAATGCTAAAACAGCTCAAAGGAGCAGAAATCCCTGCGAGCTATTAAGATTACAAGAAGGCTGTACAAATCCCAGAAGTGCAAGTCTAATAGATTGTTTGATCACAATCTAGAAAATAAACAGCAATATAAGACAGATACCTATATATATAACATTATGTAAACATCTCTGTTTTCAGCTGTTACATTTTTGAGGCAAAAATGTTGAATAATAGTTTCCCAAAGTTTGATTCCTAAACAATTTTGATTTAATATATATCACAACCTCTAGAGAATATAAACATGTGCTTTCCTCCTTTAAAATTGAAGCATGGTATGTTTTCTTTTGAATTTAGTTTCTCATATGAATCTCTTTCAAAAAAGCGTATCTGGAGGAGAGGTAATTGCCCAAAATAATAGTTGAAGGAAGACAATAATAACAATAACAATAACAACAACAACAACAACAACAACAACAACAACAACAACAATAACAACAACAACAACAACAACAACAACAACAACAACAATAATAATAATAATAATTTTTATATCTATGAAGTAATTATTGTAAATTTTCTCAAAGGATGCAGGCAGTATTAATTTTTTGAAAGGTTTTAATGGGTTACTGCATTGAAGAAAAACAAATTTTGGAATTCCTATTTGTATTGTCAGATATTTGTAAATGTAATGACGGTGTTATGAACTGCCAGAATAGCAAAAACACAGCATCATTGCCATGGAATTTAAGCATGCAATAACAGGGTTTTCATAATTGCAAGGAATATGGTGGCCTGTGGAAAAAAAGCTGAAACTGGTGGCCTGTTTGGATTACCTGTCTATACTTAATTCTGATTCTTATTCTCTTTCTTTCTAAATGCTAGCTGGGGATTTATTAATTTAGCTTTGCTTACCCCTGGTGCCATTGAGGCCTGCTGATGGACACCTAAGTTCAGCTTCTCAGGAGCGGAACTTCCATATGAGATATCTCTTGGGCATGCAATTGAATAGACTGATGAACCTGAAAAAAATCTGAATATAGTAGTCAAGATAAAAATTAGCTGGTTTCATAAGATATAAGTATTTGTACTTAACTATACAAGATGACAAATGTCAGTGTGTAAGACTAATGGATCAAAGGATTCAATTCTGTTACATTTTATGGCTTTGGTTTTTGTGGCTTTCAGGAAAAATATGTCATGGTCATAACCTCTATACATCTATCACCTAATTAAAATAGAACCAGAAGCAATGAACCTATCTCAACAAATTGTCTTAAAATTTTTTTCCTTAATCTTGGTATTCCAAATAACAAATGGTCTAGATGAAAGAGACCAAAGCATAGTTACATTTATATCCTACAAAATATTTTATAGCTAAATTATTTGCTGAATTGCACTTTCAGATTATTTGTATCATTTTAGTATGATTAGCTTTTTTGCCTTTTTTTTTCCTTCTGAAAAAACAAGGCAAAAATACTGTAAACACTTTTTTTTTTCCCCCTCAAAGGTTTGGTTTTCCCTTTGTCCTAAAATGCATCACAAACACTGAAAGATTCTTTTCCTCTTGTAGTTTGCACACTATACTCCCAATATGTAAGCTCCAGAAATTCTTTTAGTTTTTATTATTATATAAAAACATTAGGAAATCAATCAAACAAACAAAATCTCCTCCCCCCCTCAAAAATCCCAAACTGAAACTCAGATGACCACTATCTTCTATATTAATCAATTTTACTTTATATGATGCAAACGTTTCAAGAACTCCATGTGCCTTTTGAAGATCCATAGTTGTAAAACTGTTATCCTTCTATTAAAGAAACTGGTATATTTGGTGTGCAGACTTCATTCAAGGATGAAACATAATGTGTTGGTAAAAAAAATTGACTGTGTTCCTGTTCCTACTGTTCTTTTAGACTTCTTGACAAGAAACTATTTCTTTCATTGGCATATTTGAAGTCCTGATAAAGGAATAGCCACAGAAAAAGATAGATGAACACAAAACACACGGTGACACCTTCTAAATCCTTAGGAAAATGTCTGGGCTAAAAACAAGAAAAATTGATACCTCCTTCCTAAATGCTTTCAGGCAAGATAGTCCTCTGAACTAGCATTCTTTTAAAGTGTGGGAATGGATGGAAAAATGTAAATAACTATTTCATACAATAATTTAGGTGGCCCATAGAGGAGCTCTTGCTGTTTTCCTCCTCTGGGTATGGAAGACATTAATAATAAGTTATATCAAAAAATAAAGTTCGCATTACAGTGACCTATTTTTAAATGAAATCTTAATTTCTATTTTATGGTAATATCAATACCATGAAAACTGAGATAGCAATATTTTGTTTTTCTGAGGGGTTTGTGGTTTGTTTTCCAGAAGAGTTAGGTTAAATACACATATGAAACTGAAATTGCTGCAGCTGCTCTTTATTACACAGGGTTGTAATCCATGGAAGAAGAAATCAAAAAGAAATTAAAAGTTTAGGATATATTTCAAATTGTACTGAATAACATTCCACTGTATTCACTGCTATGCCACTGGGGGTTCAGAGGTGTAAGTGTTGCTTATGCATGTTGATGACTCCGCTTGGTGACCCATGGTCAGACTTTTGCTCTGCATCTGTGTGATTCACCAGGAGAAAATCAAGGAATTGCAGAATAAGCTGAGTTGGAAGGGATTCATCAGGATCATCAAATCCAACTCCTGATCCTGCACAGCACCATTCCCAAGAGTCACACCATGTGCCCAAGAGTAATGTCCAAGCACTCCTTGAGGTCTGTCATGCTGGTGATGTGACCACTTTTCTGGGAAGCCTGTTCCAGTGCTCCACCAACCTGTGGGTGGAGAACCTTTTTCTAATATCCAACCTAAACCAACCCAAAAATCTTCAGACCTCTCCCTGTCACTGGTCACTGGCAGAGAAGAGATCAGTGTCTGTCCCTCTCCTTTCCCTCATGAGGAAGTTGTAGACTGCAATGGGGTCTCCCCTCACTCTCCTCTTCTCCAGGCTGAACAGACCAAGTGCCCTCAGCTGTTCTGATACAGCTTCCTCTCAAGGCCCTTCACCATTGTTGCTGCCCTCCTTTGGATACTCTGTCATAGTTTAATGTCTTTCCTATATTTTGGTGCCCAGAACTCCACACAATATTCAAGATGAGGCTGCTGCAGTGTGGAGCAGAGTGGGACAATCCCACTGGTACTGCTGTGCCTGATGCAGGGCAGTGCTGACTCAGATTCAGCTGGCAAGAAAAAGAACTGGCAATGCTGCCTTTCAGTCTGCGGACAATACCTTCCATCTTTCAGTCCACTGCAAGACAGCTACTCTGGCAAACAAAAGTGTAAAGACAAAAACACCAAATATATTTGTAAAGTTGGGTGTTTTTCATCAAAATAGAAGTGGTTCTCAATACTAGGGACTTAAAATGATGAAGTCATGGCAAGACTGTGCTTGGCTGAAAGCTGAGGTAAAAAAATATCAAGATAAAAAATGAAAAGAAAACACAACTTTTATAAGTGTAATTGACAGACTATCAAGGGCAGAAAGGCATTGATCATGGCTTGGAGTTTCTGTGAAAACACAACTGCCTTAAAAATCCTATTTGCTGATGTAATTTTTATGATTTGCTTTGTGATGTTTAGTGGATTCTGGGTAAAGCCGGATCCTGTGTTTGTTTGAAATGCTCAGATTTCATCTCATTCTGGTCATGCTGAAGAGTTTGTATGGTTCAAGCAAAGTCTAGTGTCTCCAAAGTAGAAAGACAGATAGATATCCCAGTAGTTTTTAAATTCTCAGGGCTTTACAGTCAATCTCATAATTTCTGTGCTGATTTTATAATTCTTGAATCTTTGGAGTTGTCAGTAATGTAAAATGGGTTGTCTGCAGTTCCCTACCATCTGAATGGTATGGGCAAGCTAAGAAACAATGAAGTAGGACTGAAGCAATTTTAGTTTCTCTATGAAATAGTTCTCCTTGAAATCTTCTGACTTTTTTCCCCTTTTCCTGATCTTAAGATTCTTCATTTTTAGAGCCATATATTGCAATGGGAAATTCACATCTTTTGCAAGAAACTGAGATCTGTAATTAGCACACACAAAACTGCCAGTGACACGGTATGCTTGAAAAATATATTTGTCTTTACTTCTGTCTCATTCTCAGACGTTATTTAAAGTTTATTAGCCTTGAGATTTAATGTTCAGGTATGTATCTCAGTATGTGATTGCTGAGGATATAGATACCCTCCAGTGTCCCCCCCAGCCACCACCTGAAGACAGCTGACAACCTCCCGACCCCTCTGTTGCCTACTCCTTACTCTGATTTTGAAGCTCAAATGGGGGCCTATTTGTTACCATGACAATAAAATTTGCTATGTACCTTTGAAACTTTTCGAGAAATACATTGGTTTGATTCAGGTTTTGTTTTTTTAAAAAAAAAAAGATTCTTAAATCAAAACATGTTGAACAAATAGGCGATAATTTATTTATAACCTCAGAAGCAGATAGCTCAGTCACAGGAGTTAATAGAAATAATGGGTAAAGAAATAAAATAAAATATCTGTTTAGCTTACTTTCTTAGAATTAGATCAGAAAACTCTCCCTTTCCTTCTTGACCCAGGATTATTTCTTCTCTTGTCAAGATTGTGCTCAAGTTTCAGGCTTTATGCTTTCACTTGTATCCTGCAGTAGAGTATCCTAGCTTTCTTATTAATTTCCTTCCATCAAATCTTCCAGAAGTGCAGGCCATTTATGTTTTCCCTCTGCAATGACTTCTGTTTTATTCTTCCAGAAGTGACAGTCTGTATTCCCACCAAATTTTTAAGGAGAAAAAAAGAGATTATTTCATTTCCCTAGTTATGTAAATATGTCTACTGGGACTTGTCCTCTACTCTAAATTGATTAGGAAAGAGCAATTTATTTCAAGGAAGTTTGTCTCCTTCCCTGTGATGACTATTTCTAAGGCTTCTTTTACTGTGGAATATCTTTTTCATTCAGTTTATTTAAAACATTTACATTAAAAATGCACTTGACAAGACAACAGTTTCAACGGTTTGCAGCTTGTGACTGAGGCTAGATACAATGTCAGAGAAATCCTTTGGAGTGATTATGGATTAGGGGGTGACTAATCCACTATTTCTTCCTTTAAGGCATATAATAGTGTTGCATATGCAATGTATTTTCCCTGAGAGTAGACATGTGCATGAGACTGTATTTCCAAGCTAGGTAATTATCAAAAGGAAAATATCCTGATCTGCAGTATATTCCATTTTGCCAGAACATACAGATATATGATTCAGATCTCCTAAGAGGTGCTGGCAGTAACTGGTGGAATATATTCTATAATGTGGTTTTCTTTCAGCTGGTGTTTTATTTTATGTTAAAATCAATTTTATTTTTTTCAAATTGCACTTCTAGGAATGATTTGCGATGTCTATTGGTGGCATCAAGCCTAAAATAAAATTTTAACATTTTTTAGAATCATTCTAAGGGAACCCTTTCAGGAAGTAATATTTTATGTTTAGGAGAATTAAAGATGTCTGAAAAAAGTGCTCTATATTTCAATATCATGAAGATCAAGAATCTCAGGTCTTAAAAGACTGGAAGAAATGCGCTCTGTTTTGCTCTTTTTCTCTTACGGAGAGAAAAAGTATCTCATAGTATCATGGTTTGGGTTGGGTTGGAAGAGAACTTATAGATCATCTAGTTTCAACCCCACTACTATGGACAGGACCACGTTTCTCCAAGACCCATCCAACCTTGTCCCGAGCAATTTCAGGGATGAGACATCCACAGTGTTTCTGTGCTGTTTCAGTGTCTCAGAATTGTCACAGTAATGCTTTTCTTCCTAATATCTGATCCAAACCTACCCTCTTTCAGTTTAAAGCCTTTCCCATTTATCCTACCTATACAGGTCCTTATAAAGTCACTCCCCAACTCTCTTAGTCTCTAAATATTTTGAAATGTTTAGGAATGTATTAACAAGCTTATATGGAGAAAATTCTCATGCATAATACTCAGATGTTTAGAAGTTAGTGTCAGAGAAAGATATTCCTCTGAAAAGAAATACATAATCCCATAAATCCCTTCCGGTATTGACAGTGAAAACAATACTTCAAACGTGACTACTGCTTTGAGTGATAATCAGGAGAGCTCATATCTTGCAACATATAGGTATCTTCTCCTTATATTCATGAACTCTAAGATCATAGCCAATGGTGACAAGTAGACTAGAAAACTTGGATCTAAACTTTTGTGTTTTTGTCCTCCTTTAGTCTTTGTGCCTGTAATTTAGATTGAAAGAATTTTTAAAACATTTTCTCTTTGCTTTCCTGTACAATTGTAATCATCAGAACATCATGCATCTCTCATACACTAATTTATATTTATAGTAGCTTTATTAGGTAAGGAAATGTTTTACAGGTAGAGAACCAAGGTAAAAGGAGATTGACGTGGAAAAGCTGGGACTAATCTGAAACAGCAAACCAGAAATTACACCTATTGATCTATGTGCATCCATAAAATCTGACAGTTTTAACAATATGGTTGGAAAAATTTAAAAAACCCCACAATTTCAGCAGTCATATTGTACTAATTTTGCTGGAAATATAAGAAAGTACAGAAATGTAGAAAATGTGCTATTTACTATTTTTGTATCATGAATCCCAGTTTTGTTTGCTAGTAGCAATTTGTAGGGAGCTCTCTGGTGATCAAATGCAGCCCTTATGTTAGAATTATTTGGGATAGTTGGGTTAAAATCAGGATTTTTTTTTTTTTTTT
>VWZN01003342.1:65692-104202 GCA_013396955.1 Regulus satrapa
TTTTTTTGGAAAAACAGTAGAGGCATTTCTGTGAGCATTCCTGGACAATGTTGTCTCTTAAAATACTGCTTTAGGAGAAGCCAGAAGCTTGTGTCAATATAGTGATCATTTATTGCTCTATCATGTGCACTTCTTTTTCTGATTCAGGTTACTGGTCTACAGACAGACCGTGGGTCTTGCATAACATGCTGTCCTTTTAGGCTATTGAGCTTTGGCAATGTTTAAGTGCTTTGCTCACCTCTGTCTTGCAAGTTGGTGTTACTGTCTCCAGAAAAGTTAATGTAAAGAACTCAGTTAATCCTTGCACCTGAGTGATAATGTCCTAACAACCTTGTCCCTGCCTGAGAAAGCAGCTTAGCTCAAATCCAAATAATAATATTTTACTTTGTTCTCTGGTTGTAGATAATTCTGTAATTCTATGCAAATGGCAATCAAGCCATTTTAGAGCAGCACCATGAAAAGCTGACACTTTATAGCACACTATATATTTGCTGTCCTTTTTTTTTTTGTTGTTGTTTTTCTCAGTATTTATTTTTGCTGTGTTATTGAATACCTTGCTAGGTTATTTTAAATACAGCTTTCTAAAATTCTTATCTAATACTTCTGGTTAGCATTCAGCACTTTTATGGAGACTGTGAATTACACACTACGTGAGCCAATAAAAATTTCATTCAAAACCTTAAGAAGAGCATTTTTAGAAGCACTGAGGGATAAGACAATAAAATCCAGAATAAATACAAAATAGTGCTCTGGTGAGAATTGCTTATCACCAGCTGGAACATTTTGCTAACTCATGGGGGTAATGGCTGACAAAATTTTCTTGAAATCTGTCAGTTCTGTCATTTTCTGCATGGCTGCAGAGTAAATCATAGGGACTAAGCAGAGAACCTTGTTCAGTAAATCACTCCAGCAGTTCCGAAGCACTGCAGTAAATGGACAAGAGAAAAGTTTGTGGCATGTTGCTTTACATCCAGTGTTTGGACAACAGTCAATTAGATTTTATGGCATTGAGTTACACTGAAGCTTTACTGCTCTGTTGGTAATAGGGTACCATCCAGAGGAGATGGTTATTTTAACTGCTAGGCAATAAAAGCAAAATACTATTATTACAGACTTTTGTCCCCATTTCTTTTAAAGCATGGCTGCCTTATTATTTCATGTCAATTTTGCGATAATGTGTGTCAACATTGTCAGACCGAGTACACACCACCTGCAAGGCAGGCTTTTTGGAAGAGTAGACCTGCTCGTTATCAATGCCATGATGGTCTGTGTCTAGTCTTGTCTGCTTTTGGCTCTGTCACATTGTTTAACATTTTATTTAACATTTTCATATCTATTTATTTACAAAAATAGTTTAAATGTGTAATCCTTGTGTAGGCTCTGAAAACTAGAATGTCATTTTAGAAATAGAGTATATTTTGGCATTTTGGGTTATTAAATCTGATTATATGGCTCAGAGATTTATGTGTGCAAGAGAGATGCAAAATGGTTGCAATATTTTTTAAGAGGCCTGATCCCAGACTTGCTGAATAGGCCATGGGCTCAACCCAACTGCTCTGTCGCTGTGCAAGAGGCAATATTTGCCAAACAACATGAGGGATAGTAATAATTCATCTTGAGAGAAAGAAAGTGAACTCCTTCCCTAGAAATAAAGGGAAAGACATGATCACTGATTAAGCAGAGGCAGATAGAGCAGGGAAGCATATTCCAGTAAATGCTAATTTAAAGAAGGAAAGATGCCCATGGGTATCCCACAGGCATGCGGTAACAGGACAGTAAACGTACTTCAGGACAACACACCCTACTAGAGAAAACCAATCTGTCCAGGTTTTCTGGCAGATTATTTCCCTCTTTTTTTTTTTAGCATGACCTTATTTTGTTTTCTTGCTGATCTTTCAGGAAGCTTTTAATGTGTGAACATAATTTGTATGCTTTTCCTTATCCCCGAGTGCATAGATCCTTCCAGGTTGCATAACAGGGAGACCATTATTTTATGGAAACTTCAGAAAATCAGGGCAATTCTATATGCATTTTTCTCGGGAAGACACTTTAAGGTGGCCCTTGAGCCAGGACACAGGTATCACTCTGGGCCATGATAGATGGCAAACCTAACTGCAGTATCTCTGCTTTCTTCAATTTGTGGTCTTATCACTGCTGCTCAAAGAAAGTGACTCTGCACATGCTGTGGAAAAACCAGCATGGCCACGGCTTCTTCCTTCCCCTCACTGCCTTGCCTAACTATGGAGTGAAGCACACGCTGAACTGTCTAAACCATGAGACCCATCCAACCCTCTCCCACTACACCCCTGCTGACAGATCTGCCCTTGGGAGAAAGCCCAGTCTCACTGGCACAAAACCCAGGTGAGCTTCACCAGATCCTATGATCTAGAGGAATTGGTGATCAGGACTTGCCCAGGATGGTCATAATTGGGCTACTAACAGACTGGAAGTCTCGAGAATTTTGATTTTTCTGCCTTAAATGGAAAGAGCCTGTAGAATTTAGTGGGAGCTAAATTGCAGGTCCTCTAAAAATGAAACATGATCCTGTACACATTATCCCATTAAGGTATACATAAATAGCTGAAGTTTATTAGACAGAAGTCTTGTACACTGCAGACTTTAATTTTTCTCCCTGAAGTGGTAGAAGGTTGATACTAGTATAGTAATTCTTGGTTAGAATGAAATTATGGTAAATTTTACTGAAAAGCTTTTAATTTCCATCAATGTATTCACATTTTATTCCAGAGGATTGTTAAATTTAATGGGCTGCTTTAAAAGAATACCTGTAATAAAAATAATAAGAAAAAAAATCTCTTATCAGAGATATTACCATTGATTTATTATCATTATCCATAATACTACCACCTTTTATTTTAATTCTGGCTGTTTAGTGATCTGCTTTTGTCTTGTGTAGTACACTGAAGCCACCTGGTTGTGACTGAAGCCAAAGGTACGCTTATGTGGTCTGAAATCAGGATTAGGTATTGTACTAGTTAAAAAGGCAATAATGTTTTTTACTAAGCCAGATATAAAAACCACTAATTTGAGCTTGTTTAGAAATGACTGTAGTAGTGTTTATAAAGAATGTATTTTTATATGTAATTTATTCTGTCATAATATGTATTTGCAGCAAGCTGCCAGCAAGCTTTCTCTGTTTTTAACTCAATGGTGCTTAGAAGAAACAGTTCAGGTGCTGCTCAGTTTTATGGGGTGCTAAAAGCCCTATTTAGCCCTGTTATTACTCTGTCAAATGTTTACTCTGATGGGGAAAGGAAAGATTTTAACCTCTGAACAGTGTGAGACTTCCCAAGCTGATCCCAGAGCCCTTGGATAAAATCAGTGAAGAACATAATTTCCAGCTGGGATTAGAACTGTTCTGTGTGCTCTGCCTTTTGCTGCTAAGGCATTCCTCTCTGGCTGATGTAAACTAGGGTGCTTTTCTCCTTTTCTCCTATTGGTTTTGTGACTTCTTTTCTGACCTGAGGAATAGGAGCTTATTTTTGTAAATTTTTGCAATCCTTTCTCTTCTTCACAGAAGCTTCTTTCTTTCACTCTGACATTTTCCTGACTGAGAAGTCAATGTCAACTTTTACTCTCCTTCATACCCTTCTGTAATGGATTGCAAACTTACAATTCTCAAAGAAGTAAAAAAATTAAGTATACGGATACAAATGTTTGTGTAAATACATCCTTGTTTACAGAGAGAGAGCTGTACTCTTTATACTAATTCTTAATTATTTTGATTTCATTAACAACCGAGGTGTTGTGGTCTTGATTATACTAATGTCAAGTTAGAATTACTCCAAGAGAGTTCTTTTAACAGAATTATCCTGGACTTACACAATGTAATAGAGTTCAGGATTTCTATTCCATGCCTTTACAGATGAAAGCAATAAGAAATCAATATTTTAAAGTGAAATGCTCTTACAAAGAAAAACATTCTTACCTGCTATTTATTGTTCTGTTTTCTTTCGACATTAAACTCTGATAAAAATAATGAAAAGGAACAAAAAATATTTGCATGTTAAACTTTGAATGCAATAACAGCTACCAGAAATCAGCACATTTTTTCAGCTTGAGCCTTTGATATATCTATAGAGTGTTAGGATCAAATAGTTTCTCTAATTAGACTTCATAATTCAGGTATAATAATTAGGTAAGCCTCATAATAGCGTGTAACACTACAGAAAGACAATAGGAAAGCTCCTTTTAAAATTGCCATTCTTATCTTTCTCAAAACAGAACAGTTTATTCAAAAACAGGGAAGTTAGTTGCATTAATTTAAGGCTTATTGAAATTAAGCACTTTGCACAAAAATAATTGCCAATGAATCATCACAAAGAGACAGAAAGGGATGCAAAGATCTGTAGAACCCTTTTTGGTTTTGCCTCCTAACAAAGAGGGGAAGCTGTGATGGTGCTTTGAATGTAGAGTCCTGGCTGGCAGACTGCAGCTACTCCAGCACCCAGGTTTGGGTCCAGCATGCCCTGCTGAAGTGAACCCCTGTATTGTAGCCATTGAACACATTTTAGTTTAGTTTGCAGGGAGGTTTGAATGAGTTTGAGCAACACTTTTTTTTTTTTTGAAGAGGCTACCCTGGAAGTTGCCATGACATTGTGTGCCACATGCATTCCAAACCTTCACAAGGAGAGAGTGTCTGGCCTCATGGCTGGTCTCACAGTGTCTTCATGAGTGTGCTGAGCTGCTCATCCCAAGGAATTGGGGTACATCTGCTGTAAACTTACTTACACTCCTGAACTCCTACCCAGTGAAGATGTAGGGTCCTCAATATAATTTGCTTTCATGCTGCAGTGTTCTGCTTCTGCTCTATTGTACAATACTCTTTGCTTAATATAGACACAGCTTTCATTTCATACTATTAGTTCACCAGTACATTTTGAAAGTATCTAAATTAAGCCCAAAATGGAAACTTCAGCCTTGTTGTCTTTCAGTAGGATCCAGTGCTCTTTCTACATGTATCATTCTTCCCAAACCATTAAAAAACTACATAGCTTTATTAAGCCTCCTAAGAGGGAAACCATGTCAGAAGTAAGGAGTACATAAATAAACTTCTATTGGCATTGACATGCAGTTCCATTAGATGAATCTCAGTAGCTGCTTAGTGGTGTGAAGGTACTTGGCCAGTAATATGCAACATGAAGTGAGTAAAAGGAGACTAAAAAACCATGTTGCTTCAATGAGAAATTAGTCAGGTTGTAAGGATTAATACTGAAGCTAGCAATACTAATCTTAGGAGAAATCCCCTAGAAACTTCAATCATCATCAAGAGCATTCTGGGTTTCTATCTTACTATGGAGAGACATCAGTGTTGCAACTAAATCCACCTGATCTTGAGGGCGTCCAGTTGAGGGACACCATTGACCTTGTCTAAATCCATTTCACTTTAACTATAAAAGCTCAGAGGCACAAGGGCAGGTGGTTTCAGTAAACAGAAGGGGACATTTTCATGTACTTTATGTGTATTGTTCCAGACAAGATGCATTAAGCATTTCAGACAATATTCAGGGAAGAACAAAAATGAGACTGTTAGCAACTGAATTTACTGGGGAAAAAGAGTAAAAATAATTCTTTTAACTTAACTGAAACTAGGATTTAAATAAACTCCTTACTGATTCCCACCCATGTTTACAAAACCCTCATTTGCCCAATAAAAATGCACTGGCTTTTTAAACAAAAGTCCCTTTGACTTCTTTGAATTATGATTTGGTCACACAGTTTTGCTAATTTGGATGGTTCTTGTTTTAACTCTCTGAATTAGTATGTTGAACTTTACCTGTCTGTCTTTATTATACATAATTGGCAAGGGTACAGTAAACAGGATGCATAAAAGCTGATACTTGAATATGGCAGTCCATAATTAGATTAAGCTACATCCCACTCTTAAAAAAATATTATTAGGTAGCAGACTGCATAATTTTCCTGATTTTTTTTGGACTATAATATTGCATAAAATGCAGTAGCATCTGAGCATATAAAGTCTATCACCAGTAGTTGATTGGGAAGTTGTTTTCCTTTTTCCCTTTTTCTTTCCCCTCTCTCCTTCCTTCCTTCCTTCCTTCCTTCCTTCCTTCCTTCCTTCCTTCCTTTCTTTTACCTTGTATTTTATCTTCAAGCTGTATTATTATAATGGTGNATTGGGAAGTTGTTTTCCTTTTTCCCTTTTTCTTTCCCCTCTCTCCTTCCTTCCTTCCTTCCTTCCTTCCTTCCTTCCTTCCTTCCTTCCTTCCTTCCTTTCTTTTACCTTGTATTTTATCTTCAAGCTGTATTATTATAATGGTGGATCGACAAGCAGCAGACTTATCAATTATGATATTATTATATCAATTGAATTATCAATTATGAAATAAAAACTTTTTGATGGTAGGTTGTGATGCCACTCTAATGTGTCAAAGCATACCTCATATAAGAAAAAATTAAAGAAGATTGGATAGTATTTATTACTGAGACTAAAGAAACACAATTGAATTGAAGGATACAATGAAAAGTAGATTTTTATATCTAGAATAAATAATGAGCATATTTTTTGTTTTGATCCAGATTCTTGACCACAGAATGTAGAATTTGGAAGCAGAGGCCAAATTGAGGAGAGGGAGTTGAAAAGGTGGAAAAAGGTAGAGGAAACTTTGAGCCTTTATGTTCACATCAGTCTGTGGATTTGCAGTATTTCCATTGTTGTTACATTTTTTGCCACTTATGGCAAATGCATAACACTTAATCCCCCCTTTTTCTGGCATTTACATCAACACTCCCTAAATTTTGCTGATCCTTCCTAATATGTTTCTCAGCTTTGAGTTTTCTTATTCTTTCCCAGCACTAAACCACATCAAAAGGCTCTGATCACCACCCATCTCCCTGCTGCAGCCACCCCCTTCCCTCGACACAAGCTGTCTTGCCACAGCACTACATTAAAGATCTTTCTCCAGGTCTGTTGACCATGCAGCCCCTGTCTTTGATTCCCTCCACATGCTTTCTCCTCCATATATCAAATGTGAGCTGCTTGTCTTCACTTCCAAGGATTTTTATGGTCTATTCTCACTGTCATCTCATTGTGACAGACTGAACTACCACATAGGTGGAAAACCTGCCAAGCAGCTGGCTCTAATTAGCCACCTATCTTTTTAAGAGCTGGTGGGAGCAAGGGGAGATCTAAGTGCTGTATAATCAGACCCAGCTCTTTCTGGGAAACTCTCCTATGGCAAAGAATGGTAGATGTCAAAGGCATATCAAAGGGAAAACAGCTGAGGGAAAGGAGGAAGGATGAAAGGCAATGCCTCAGTGAAGAAATTTTAAAAAAAGAAAAAAAAAAAAAAAAAAAAAGAAGGAACGGGNAAAAAAAAAAAGAAAAGCCCCAGGAAAAAAAATTTAAAAAAAAAAAAAAAAAAAAAAAAAAAAAGAAGGAACTGGAACTGAAAGTGATTGGGGACCCAGCAATCCTGCAACAGAGTGCAATGCAGTGTTAGAAATGAGACCCAGATGGAAGTCCCTGAGAGCTTCCTGCCACAGCTCTCCTCTCAAGAGTGGCTGAGCCTGTGTTCTAAAGGAGCTGGTGGCAGCGCTTGTCTGTCCTGGTGTGACAATGGGTGTGATGCTGCTGGGGACAGTCATGCACCTGCCTGGGTGGCAGTCTGAAAATCTACTGCATATGTGGAGACGAATTCAATGACAGGCTATGCACAGTGAATGGGTACCTCTGTGGGACACAACATGCAAACAAATCCTTGTCCTGGGATCATAAAGAATGAACACTTGGTGTGAGTGCACACTTTTATCTTACAAAGCAACCCAAGTAGGGTGAAATGGGCTCCTGATTGTGCTTGGGAGCACCTTCCTCTTATATAAAGAGAAAATTCCTTTTCTCTCATCATGAAAGCCTTCATAAAGGAATTGCAAATGTGCTTACAGACAATCCTTGGTTGGGATGTTTATCCTCACAAAGGCCACAAAGCCTTAGTTTAGTCAAACTATGTTATCAAGGTTTTTTACTACAATATAATAGTAATTTGGGATTTATGGCTTAACATCCTGCCCTTTCACTCTTGCAAGGGTTCTCAAGGATGCCTGTAATCAAAGTTCTGTCTCTCTGTAAGTACTTGTAATAAATCTTTCATCTCACCTGGTAGATGTTTCATTCTCTTGCACCTTGTGTTCAGTATTTAATTATCTTTTGTTGTTAAAGGACATGAATAAAGACAAAAGCAGAAAGCAGGTCTCGCTGTATCCTTCCATGGGAAAGTCTGTTCCTACCAGGTTGGTTAAAGTAATCCAAATTCTTCTACCATTTTTTGCATGTTTTTAACACAGGGTGACATGAACTATTGCTATTTTACTTTGGGACAAGGAGAAGAAAGAGTACTCACATAAAGGCTCTTTCTCTAGGCTAGACTTAAAATTTTAGCAAATTAATCCTCATTGCTACAAGGGCAAATTTTCCCGGTGGTCTTGGCACTTGCACTTTCTTCAGCCAAGAGTGTTAAAGCCTTCAAACACTGCCAGGTTCTTGCATCTCTCAGCCCCTTGTCTGTACTCCCAAATATGAAATAAATGTTTATGGTGTTCATTTTATAGGAACACAGGAGGACATATTTTGCTTTATAAAGAAGATGAAAGCTCCTTTTTTATGAGGAGTGGCATATAAATGATGAGGGGCAACAAGTACAAGTTGCTCCTGAGGAGATTCTAAACAGACACATGAAGATTTTTCACAATGAGAACAAATCATTAGTTGGAAAAATCTCCTCAGGAAATAGGTAAATTCCTCAACACTGGACACATTTAAATTTCACCTTGACAGGCTGCTTGACCACCTTGTCTAGACTGTACTTTTGAAAAGTTGGACCAGATGCTCATTAAGTTCCCTTCCAATCTATGGATAAGGGATATTCTATGATTCTGTTATTTTATGATTTTCATATTCAGGTAGGAGTTTAAGACCACATAGCTTGTCCTTCCTTCCTTCCTGGCCATAGAATTGCCTGAAACTCCAGATTTTACCCAGATCCTCAGTTATGTCTTTAACCTTACACAGATGTCCTAAAGTCTCTATTCAGTTGAAGATACCACAGAACACATGGGCTTTTGTGTGAAGTCCCAACTGCCCAGGCTCCTTCAATTACCCTTCCTAGAGATGGTTTCCAAAGTCCTTGCCCACAGTTGCACAAATGTACATGGCTGTATCAAACTAACTTTGGTATACATGGTTTTTGAGTAAGTAAATACTCTACTTACTGAGGCAAGTAGAGAAGTTCAGATAAAAAAAGGTTTTCTAAAACAAATTTCTTCAACCAGTATTTAAACTGTTCTTAGAAAAATTCTATTTTTCTAAGTGAAGGACTTTAACTTTCAGTCTCATTTTTAAAATGTCATGTGTATTCTATACAGGAAGCTAACAATAACCAGTATTATAAAAGTCAAGTGACTTCATTTTAAAACATTGCTTTAATTTCTAGATCTCTCTTACTATGAAAAGAAAAAAAAAATGAGGCTGCTCATCTATCACTACCCTGATATACTATCAAGAATGTCTCCTTAACCTTAATTGTTCTTCACTGAAGCATTCAATTTCCTGCTCTCTGTTCTTGTAACGCCTCTGTCTTTGCTCAAACACACAGTCTTTTTAACACTGAAATTACCTGAAATGCGGTTGTGAAACAGATGATTATAAAGTTTTCAAACATCGGTGGAAAGTCAATATATTTTGCCTGAGAGCAGAGTTCTCTGGTTTTAATTTTTCCAAATAGAAATTCTTAACAGCTTGATCAAATATTGACAATGTGCTATATTTATTATTTATATAATGGATTTAATAAATGAAATGTAGCGCATACTTAATCATGATGTCAAAAAATGAAAAGAACTGAAAAACTCATATATGGTGAATTATTTGACCTTTGTAATTAGAGAAGGAAGCACAACACAGGTGTCTTCCTGTAGTCAGAAATAATACTCCTGTGAAAGTATCTACATTGCAAGTTAAAATGTGTTTCTACTCAAAAGCAGTTCAAGTAAAGTGGAAACAAAATTTCACAGCACAATCCTTATTCAGAGTGTAGTTTGGTGTTTATAATCACTAGCACACCAAACGATAGGTCCTGTTGTGTTTGATGCCAGTAAAGACAGTATAATTGGCCTCTGCAGGATTTGGTTAACAGGGGAGAGAAAAACTAAATGTGCAGCTTAACACACTACCTGTCAGGTTATGGTACTGATGATTATCTTTGTTAGGATCAAAGTGAAAACCAGAAATGAAAATCAGGAAATAAACCAGCAGAAATGTCATTGACTGCTTAAAAAAGAGCAGCTATCAGCTATTAGCCGGGCTGTTTTTCTTTTACCCTTTCTTGGGTTATTTTTTTTACTCTTTTTTCACAACCACCAAAAAGCTGTGAACTTCCTATCAGCCTCAGACAAGCTTTGTTTTGGATGGCGCTTGCTTCCTGATATGTGTCTTATATCTTAGTCATCAAAACACAACATTTCTTTTGGTAAGCAAGTTACCTATCTACTTTCACTGGATTTTAAAGTGAAAGTAGCATTTCAGATATCTGACTGTATTTTGACTAGTTTTTTCAGAGATTCTGTGTACCTCTGATCCCACCTTTTCTCTCTGAAAGCATCAGTTTTCAGACTTGAGCTATTGACTGTTTGGGTAAGAAGCCCTGCATCTCTAAGTGGTCATTTATAGAAGTTAAAGAAGCTCTTTACTCATCTTATCTGCCCTCTTTATGATTTTGTAAATCTTTCCCTCCTCTGTCTTCAGACATCCCTTTTCCAACTCTAACCTATTTAACCCTTCTGCACAAAACATCTGGTCCCTCTCCTCAGCCATTTCTCTGTGCCCTTTCTAACATTTGTCCTCTCACAGATGTGCAAACTGAAGCTGTCCAAAATAGAAGTTAACAACTGATTTAATGCTCAGTTCTTAACTATTAGTGTAATCTTCCATCCAGAATCCTGGTAGTTTAAATTACAGATTTGCTTGTGTGTGACTGGTGTAATATGTTGTGTTAGTGATTAAGCCACTTAAATCTGTGCTTTGAAAAGATTAATTTTTTAAAGGCTGCATTATTCTTTGATGAGAAAGGTGCCCTAGAAGCTGAACACAAAGAAACTCAATGTTGCTGCACCTAGCCCTAATGTGGGAACTTGGGTCCTGGACTGCAAACCTGACAAAGATGTCTAAGAACCTCTGTAATACTTCAGAAGATGTGAATGCCTCAAAATAGGATTTACAATATTTAGCATGCTGACACTTCAACAGAAAGATGTACAAATGAAGAAAGGTGCAGTCTCACCTGGATTTAGGCCAGTATCTTGGTCAAACAAATGGAAGAGTTTCAGGGAGTCTGTTTTTTCTATCTCTATGCCCTGGTCTCGCTAGTGGAACTCCGAGCAAAACACTTGGGACTTGCAAAATCAGGGCACCAGATGTTGAGTCTGTCCCTGCTGCCACTGTTCACAAGGCTTCCGTATGAACGCTGCTGGATGCAGAGTAGTGTGACAGAAAGGAGTTTATTTCTCCTGTTTGCTTGGTAATAAAAAGCATAAGTAGCATGCCAAACATCCCCCTGCTCCTTCTGGAGTTGCAGAGCCTTTAATCATTCACAAAATCTCACAGATCACTTTTCCCTCCTCCTCCTCTCTTAAATGTCTTGAAAGCCTTGTCATGAGCAGTATAGAAAATGAGGCATAGATTAGATTAAATGTTTCCATCTGGAGCAAACATAGCTATAAATTAGTGGACTCAAAGAAAGTAGTTAAATGTACATAAAAATAAAGTCCTCCTGAAACGCAGTGCTGTTAATGATGTGACATTTACTTATGTGTTCATAGACAGATTCTAACCAGTGTCAGTAGTGCAGCATTTGGCTTTGCTGGAAAGTGTGAAGTACCTGCTTACAGAAGGTATAAGTTACCAAAGGGCAGCAGTTATTTTGAATGTGTGTATAATTGCTGTTGTGGATTTCAAAGCTTTGGAATATTAAGTATCTGACATTTTATATTGGACTTCCATGTGACATATGAATCATTGTGTGTTTACATAACTTGCATGGTTTGAAAAATTTTATTTAAGTGTTAGACTCATAGCACTGCCTGAAAAAAAAACCCCTCAAAAACTAGTTGGTTTTTAAAAAATAATTAATTTATCTTTTTTTAGTTTACAAAGAAACACACATACACAAAATGACACAGAAAAGGTTTGCTTGAGCTGGGGATGAGGACAAATCCCTGAAGAATATCTAAAAAATTCATAGGTTATGAACATGACTTGCCAGATACTCTTTATTATTTCCAGGCTTAAACAGTAGGCAAGGTGCTATGACTCATTGTCTTTCTCACAGCTAAGGGTACATTAATTTTCAACTACTTGATAATAATACTGTATAATTCTGCAGAGACTTTATGCTTTATTCATTGTTTGAAAATGATTTCACAGCTTGTGAAGTGGGAGTCAAGTACTGATGGGGTCAAGAAATTCTAGGACAACAGCAGAGAACCAAAGAAAATTCAGAAGCAGCCTGCATCAGCCTAAGAATGAGAGTATGTTAAATCAACTGTTGTATTCAGATACATTTCTATGATGTTTATCTCCAGGGTAGGAGTTGATTTGCTATGCTGAATTTGAAGGAGTATGTGTGAGCTAAAGAAGTTCAGGGCTTGGTTCTTCTCCAGGGAAATGAAGGGATTTGGAGAAGAGTCGGTGGGCAGCGGAAATACAGCTTGTTACCAGGTCTCAGTGCAATGCAGAAATCAGATACAGGTACCATGTACATTCAGAAACTGTATATTCATGGTGTTATTTATGATTCTGGGTGGGTTTTGCTATTAATCCTAAAATCTCCTGTTTTCTGATATTAGTTTAAACTTTAGGGTGAAGTAGAAGTTGCAGTTCTGAGTTCCATCCAGGGTGATGAGAACAGACAGATATGTGCTGTGACTGTAGAGATTTTTTTGCCATTGTTCACTCTCAGCTATTAACTGATCAGCTCAGAACCATTCCCTTCCACAAAGCACTGGCACTGACAGCAAGCTATTAGCTCTCAGTACCTTGGGCACAAGGGGAAGGAGAGCAAAATATAGAGAATAATTTTCCACAGACTAGGAGATAAAAGGCAATCAGGTTGGCTATGTGCATACAGGTTTTCACTGGAAATCCTCAGTGTTTCACTTGAGATGTGTAGGGCATGCACAAACATTGAGCAAATCTCCTGGTAAAAAGGCTGAAAATGGTATCTAAGACATTTCTGTATGAAATAATTAAAAGATAACATTTGAAAAAATGTTTAATTGAGGCTTCATATTATGATTTTTTTCTGATGACAAGTCTGATTTCGGAAGGTCATAGTCCTTTCTGTTTACTGCTGCTTTCATCTCTTCTGCCCCTCATAAATCACTGTCTCCTTTGTTGTGCCAGTGTAACTGTTTTTGTGATTTTTTTTCTTGGAAACGAATGAGTCATATTATCTAAAGCTCATATCCTCTTCTGTTTTTAATCCTGAATTATTTTCACTGATCTGGTTTACAACAAACCCTTGCAATGAATTGAATCCCATGATGAAGGATCAGGTTGCTTGTTACTCTTCAGCCTGACTAAACCTACTGCTGAACTAATGAATTTGCTGCTTTTTCTCTGCCTTAGTACTTGCAAAATCCAAATGACTGGTGCTAAGAGCTAAACCAGCAAGAAAAACAACACTCCAAACAAACAACTCAAAGCATATCCTTCCCTGTTGTTTGGAATCCTCAGCTGGCTCATGGCAGGGTCAGCATATGTGGCAAGGGCAGAGGTGGGCTGAGAGAAGAGGGGAATCAATCCCCTGTGCTCAGTCATCTCTGCTATAAAGTGAAGCAGTTCCCACAGGGAGCAGGCATGTGTGGCATGTTGGTGAGAGCTACCCTCAGGATGAGTGAGTCAAGGAGAGGATGGGCAAAGTTTGCTCCTGGAAAACTGTACTTGGAGGTACACCTTTGGTGTAAACCCCAAATGGGATACTGCTGTGGAAATCACTGTCTCTTCACGTTTCTGTTAGGTTAAAGTGGCTTCTGGCTGCGTTCTTTACATGCAACAACTGAAAATTCCTGACTCAGGATTCAGGAAGATATTCCTTTTTTAGATATTTATTCATGTCTTTATTTGGAAGGGAGTATTTTTCCCCTTTCATCCTCTCAAAAGCTGTATTAATAGCAATCCATATTATTGCTCTCTAGGAGCCTGATTTTGCTACCACAATTTACACAAATAATTTTTAACCTGTTTAGCAAGTCCCAGTGGGAATATCTTCTTAGGAACTACATGGGCAGATAAGTAGCACATTCAGGGATTAAATGCTAAAATTCCTGCTAAACTATCAATTTTTCAACACTTTCCTTCTTGTAAGGTCACGGTGCATATTTTTCTGTCATGTAATTTTTAGTACTAATCTCTGATTGACTTGTCTTTTCTGATTTAGCTTAATGATAATATTTTTGTGTTAAAAATATGAAAAGTTGTTGTGAGTGTTGCCAACTTCCTTTTTTTTTTTTTTTCCCATTTTGTAAAGAAGGAAAAAAAAGGTTTATAAGGACACAATTAATAGTATTCATAGTTAATAATATTCTTTGTTATCTAACATATAAGGTAGAGCCAATATCTATCTTATCAGACAAAAGAGATAGAACAATGTATAATTATTTAGATGCTCATAAACTTTATCTGTTGTCAACAACTAAGGTTAATTGGAACTTAGTAGTTTTACTTTTAGTGATTTCACCCTGGAAGGCCCTTGGTTGCTTGGATTATCACTACAAAACTGATTAATGCATCCTGTCATGTTACCATTGACTATTTGTGCTTACTTTTGTAAAATAAAGATATTTGTTTGGCTTTTATGAATTTGGAATGCCCTGTGCCACATGGAGCCTTGTTCTGAAGGTTACTGCATGAATTCAAGTGTCCTTACCAGGGATTAGGGAATCTGCTGCTATTGTTCCAGTATTGCCACTAATTAAAAGTGGGCTCAGTTTGTTTTCCTGCATGTGTGATCAGCTGAGCTCTGTCTCCCAGGCCTTCCTAAAAATCTTAGACAAACAGCATTAAAAATACGCATACATCAATTAATTTTCTTTGTTTTTCTTAGTATGTTGATGGGCATGGAGTAGACAATCCGTCATGACACTTTACAGATCTTTTTCCTGTGAATAAATAGAGTTCTGGTGCCTAGTGGTCCAGCTGTGGTTAACTCTCTCATTCCTTCTAAATAATGTCTGGTATGAACTGTGGAAAGTATTTTTTTTAAAAAAAATATGTATAATTTTTGTGGCTTTGAGTGAAATTGCATCAAAACAGAGTCTAGTTCTGAAAATGAGTCAGGTGTCGTTTGAGTGTTCCTCATGACCTATGTCATTCTGAAAACACCTTAGATTTGTTAACTGTCACTGAATCACCTTTCCCTTCTCTCAAGATGGAACTTAAAATGGGTTTCTAATGGATCTATTCTTTCAACATAGAAACAAGTGCACAAGGTGAATTATCTTTCTTCTATCCTATATAAAATGTACTATTAAAAAAAAGGTGTGATCCAAATTGGACTTCTTGAGTTTTTCACACAAAAGAACCTGGCTTCTTACGCTGCATAACAAATTATATTCTCTATGATTTGATTTTGCTGTGCTATAGAGCCTCATTTTGTTTTGTGAGAATAACATTGTAAAGGAAAGACTGCTTTCTTACATGGAGAACTATCTCATTAAAAAATACAAACTGAATAGTTAAAATTTTCTAATTTTGTGACTGGATTTTTTTTTTTTAAGTAGCCAGCTCTTGAACTTTTCTAAACATCTATTTTACTTTCTTTATAATTATAAATCAAATCAGGACTTCAGTATAAGCCTTATATACTGTAGTTTTTCTTCCCACTCTATCAGAGGTATTACTTTTATTTATTTTTAGAATGCAAAGGAACATTTTGCCAATCTCTTAAAAATCCTTTAAGATGTAGCTAATCTAGGTAAACTGACATTTAATCAATTTCTTTATTTGCATTCTGACCTTAACTGTAGTGCTTGAAACCACCTTACAAAGAAAAAGATTATGTATATATTTTACTATAAAGCAATAGAGTAAATATATAAAGCCTCATCAAAGAGATAAAAAATTCATTTACTCTGATAAATAACAAATTACTCAAGAGATTCCAGCTATGGAGGAACTGAATGAGAGCAGAGAAGAGGAATACATAAAAAGAATAAGTGCTTAAAAAGTCTCCCTAAAGAGAGTTCACATCCTATCTGATGGAAGATGCAAACATATGTTGTGTGTAAAATGACTCAGTATGACTATACTAGTGTTAAAATTCTAAAGGCCTTATTACTTTTTTTTTTTTTTTTTTTTTTTTTTTTTTTTTTTTTTTTTTTTCCTGAGGTCTGTGCTTTTTTTCTTGAGGAATGTTTAGAAATAATGATAACAGAAGAAATTTATGCTTTCCTGAAAATGAACTTTGTAAAAGTCATGTACATGGGTGGCATATGTATCAGAGCTGATGTTGTATTCCCATGTTTCTTTTCTCTTTTCTCTATGCAGAAATAGACCTCTTTTTTTATTGCTGTTGTTGCTTTTAATACACAGTTTCGAAGTTGGACTAGTGCAGATGTTTCTACTAGTTTTTGGTGCAAATTTTTTTTGCAGGACTAGGTTATTGATATTCCTAAGCAGCTACTAGTAAAAGTCTTACATAACCTCTTTGTGGACCTTTATGTGGGCACTTTCTTTACATGAGTCGTATCTTGGTACTTAAAAAATAAACCTTAAGTTGTGGCATAATTGAAGAACTTTAAGACCATCATCAAGCAGTACACTGAAGGTGATTATTTTCTTTCTTTACTGGGTCATTAATAGATGGCCCATAGCAGATACCTTTTTTAATAATGTGTTAAAATATATCATGTTCGTATTAATGAATTATGATCATAAAATGATCATGTTCTTATTGTATCCCTTTATTTTGGCAATGCCTATCTCTTAAATGTTTTTTGTAACACTCCTCTTTATTGATGGTCTGAGGAGTGGAAGGCAGATTCTTCCTGACTAGAACATTGTATGTTAAACACCACAGAAAATGTTTTATAATAAACAAATAACTTAGATGAACAAATTACCATGATCCTTAATATGATGCTCCATGGATTATGAATATGCATGCAATGATGTGCATGTATGCATGTAACACCTATTTATTCTCCAAGATGTCCAGGCTAAAAACCTTCTGCATGGACTGCATTTTTCATCTGCTGTCCTGAGTGCCTGCATGCACAGGAATGCTTTGCTGCTTCTGCTGGCACAAGTGACCTCCTGTCACCTCCCTGCAGTGTTGCCAGTCTACAGACACTACTGTAGTGGGACCATTTCAGGCAGACATCATTTCAGGTAGACACTGTGCTGGGAAGGTTTTATTTGGCTGGGTACCCAGTCATGGTGTGAATTCCCACTCCTAGGGTTCAGGAAAGACCCTTTGATAAGCAAATGGCTGCAATAACCTTATGGGACATGAGGCATTTGATAGACCTAACCACTTTCTTTTCACCATTTGGAAAACAAGGGTCCATTTGAGATTTACCACGCTGCTCGTTATCAAGCAATAGAAATGTTCAGCTGCCTGTAGCATTCCCATAGCTTCAAAATCTACAGATGGTTGACTTTTGAAATGGTTCCTGAATATGTTCACATGCTTTGGATAACAATGTGGTTTCACTGAAGTTTAAACCCCTTCTGCAGTGCAATGCCAACTAAAATATTCCCAGCTTGCCAAGCTTTTCCTGGCTTATATGTGCTAGATGGATTATTGCTCCTAGACCTGTAAAAACTATACATTAAAACAGGAATTCTATCAATTTATTGTATAACTTAACATATTTTTAGCAATGTTAATTTTTTTCTGACTGAAAAGCAAAATCTCTGAAGTGAGTTCTCTTGGCCTTGCTGGAGGACTATCACTGCTCCTCATCCCGTGGATGTTCAGTCTCAGGACGAGTGCTCTGTTTGGTGTTTCCGAGAGGGAATCAGTGAGATTTCTAAGGCTGAGTTGCATCACTCATATAAGATTACATGGGAAATGTCAAAGATTTTGGGTAGTGAATCACTTAGTCTCTAAGAACTGCTGAATTAAAAGACTGTCAAGACCACACATACTGTTTCCTTATGGTTTTGGTTGCTTGGCTCTTATAGGAAGTTTACCCTTGGGCCAGTAGGACAGATTTGCCTAGACAACATTCTGTCACTAGAAACAAAGCCCTCTGTATCCCCATAAGCATCAGAAATAATTGATGAGGAAGTTTGACTTTCATCACCTGCTCAGTGTGTGAGCGGGCTCTATTTACGTTTTACAGCTTCACAAACCAGATTGGTTTGTCCTTGGGCATAAGATGGAGTGTGATGAAAAAGTGCAAGAGGTTTGGGGTTTTGTTTTAAATGATCATGTAAATATGAATAAATAAAGAAATCTCAGGATATCCAATCTGTGAAACACCGTGTAAGTTAAGCTAAGACCTTAAGCATATACGCATTTTTCTTACTGTATGCAATACAGATGAAAATAGGATAATATTCTGAGTTTCAAGATGGCAGCTTTTTCTTTCATTGGTCAAATGATTCTGTAATTTGAAGTGACTGGCTTCAGTTTTACTGTGGGCATTTTTTTGCTTTCATTGATTATTGTCTACCAACTGTAATTTTTAAAATTACCTGTCAGGGCACTTTATGCATTAGATGGTTGCTGTAACTGGTTAGACAAATAAAAATATTCATCTGATGATCTTTTGTCATTTCAAGTACAAGGGAAAATTTGGGATGTCAATGATGATGTCATTAGAAGTAGGAAACTCTGTGAAAGAATCCTCCCAAATTGTGGTTGTTGCCTGTCAGCAACTTACAACTGGCATCGTCTGCTGACAGATGTAGTGACTCATTAGTGAAATCATTGGGAGGAAAAGAATCTGGGAACTCTACAACTGTCATCTGAATAGAAATTTAAGCTATATTTTGCTCCTTTTTATGATATTTGGAAGAAAAAAATGTAAGTGATCACACCACATTTTCTATTTTTTGTCTCATGATCTGAATTTTATAAAAGTTAAAAAATTCTAACGTGTAATTTCTGAAGCATTTATAAAAAAATTATAAAAAGGCAGCAGGTATTACTTATAGGAAATGAAGGTTAAAAAAATATACACTTATGTAAGTGCCTCTGAGGGAGATATTTAATTTCTTCCTTATTTTCACCATGAAAAATGTTAAGAGAAAAATTGCATTGATATGTAGATAAGGAGCTGCATTTTAATCCTGCAGGAGTGCTTAGGTAAACTTAAAATGAAAATCTTAGTAATAAGGGCACAACAATTTTTGCTCCTTAGCTTGGACAATTTAAAACTACTCTAGGTCTCATTTGGTTCAGAGAACACTGTTGTTGACTTAACAGTGGAGAACGAAGCTCGTAGCTTTGCATATTATCGTACAGCTACATTCAACAAATCTTGTCAATAACTGGAAGAAAAAATATGACTTGTTGTCTAGGAAAGGATCCAGTAATTTCAACAAAGTCTGCTTTCTCTGAATACAGCAATGAATTACAGCTCCATCTTCAAAAGTGATTTGATACTTTTGAGAGGTTAATATAATTGCCTTCACCTTTTATACATGTTTTTGATACTGCATATAAAAGTTTGCTTGAATTAAGTAGAAGTGAATTATTAAGGAACATTTATGATTTTAGTCCCTTTCCAAGAACTTAAAAAGTCCCTGGGAATACAAAAAACCATGACAGATTGCCTGAAGGTTTGCAGTAAACACTGGTTTGAAAAGCTTGTAACAACCTCCATCTGTTCACTGCACACTTGAAAAGGCTCACAGAGCCTATGCAGTAATACAAAGATTCCTGTGAGGGCAGATCTTTTCTTGTGAGGATTGATTAATTTCACTGGTGCTGTTTGGGGATAAGAAACTTCCTAAATACTTATTGTTTTGTTTTTCAGTGAAGACAGTCATTCAAGTGGTTTTCATTCCAGCATCTTTTTTTATCTTGATATTCATTGTAAGTTGTTTCTTCTCAAAAATTCGGCAACAGGTAAATGAGGAATCCTCAATCATTTAGTGCATCAGCTTTTTGAATTAGTTTCTGACAGAAGTGAATCTCATGAGACTGTGATACTGTGAAAACATTCATACCAGACTTCAGTCACAGTGCTGCATTTGGGGCAGTGCTTGCACATTTAAACTCCTGTGAGAATCAGGACCTGCTGCACTAAATTGAAATAATAGTTAACACAAATAAAATGGCTTTTCAAAGAATTGACTGGAATATACTTTGTGCTTAACAAGAATTTCTGGTTTTGTATTGATCAAATTTGTTACTTAACCTGCATGATGTCTGCCTTGTACAGTTTTTCCCCTCTTGTAGGTTTTTAGAGGGATTGTCCTTATAAAACATGGTTTTTTATCTCATCTATTTCATATACTAATAAACAACAAAATATGAGAATGATAGCATGTGTCTTTGTAATTTTTTTTTCTATCATAATTAATTTTGTAAAGTTTTCTGTTTAGAATAGATAAATTCTCATAAATCACATAGATTCTCATAAATCAAAATACTTAAGAATAATTTAAATTTAATTACAATTCTTTTTACAATGAAAGAAATGTTAGACACACTAGAAATTACCTCTGTGTCAGCATTACAGTTCCATAATAAAACATTCAGATAGCATATACAGTAACAGCACAATTGGTAGCTTTCTGATATTTAGTTTTTTGATAGCCAGATGACTTTGTCTGACATTAAGGAAAAATTTTCCTTTTTTCTATTACCCTTCACATGCTGTTGTGCAATTAAAATGCCTGCATTTCAGCAGGAGGAGCTTCAATGGGTGTTAAAATCCGACAGGCTATTCACTATAGAAATGATAAACTGCGGACCATGTCAACAGCAATTTGATTTTAGTGTGACAGTAACTATATTATTTCACAGAAGGCAGAACCCCACCAAAAAAACAATCTACAAAATCTACACCAGGATATTTCTCATTCTTCTTCACAGTACATGCACCCACCTAAAAGCTGAGGGTTTGTATGTAGGGGGAATTATGAGGTTAAGTGCAGATTGAATTGAGTCAGTGCTGATAGACTTGTTTGCTTTATGATGTGCTACAGGATATATCCATCAACTCCTGATGATTAAGTCCCTGCAATGAGTTTTGTGGCCTGTCTGACTCAAAAAAGGAGTCCTGGAACTACACCCAACTGTTCTACTAAGAAGATGTTGGTCAGCTGCAGATACAGTTTCTAAGTTACCTGTTCAGACAATGAAATGGCTTCTGCTAACACTTTAGGCACCTGGATCTGTGTTTAAATGCAAAAAAAAAAAAAAAAAAAAAAAAAAAAAAATCATGGTGGGCTCTCTATATCTTGTTTGAAGAGAAGTAGAGGAAATCAACCACTCTGAGGAGAGATCGTAGATGACTGATTCATGGATGAGATGGATTTCCTTGGTTACCAAGTGAAGAATCTCTTTTGAGATCTAGAGATTCTCACTGTCTTTAAAAAGAGTCCAGGTGACTTGGCTTGATTTAGCTTTATAATGAATCTCACCTGAAGTTACTCTGAATAAGTTGTTGTAGTAATATGTACTATAGAAAAATATTGCCATTTCAGGAAAATTAATTTGTGAAGTTTTGCTATTTATGAGTTAAATATATGGAAACACCTATTCTACCATTTCTTTGTGTATATCATTAGCACACTTTAATGAACAGTGGATTGAATAATGGTTTTCTGATACAGATGCTAAGGATTAATTTAAAGAATTACTTTATCACATGTAGCTCCTTGCATATCACATCTTATCCAAGTTTTAAGAAGAGAAATCCTCCTTTTTCTATCAAGAAACAGTTATCATCTTCTTGGAGAGGTAGTTAAAATAGTGCTTGAGTGGTGCATCATTCCATCAAATGCGGAAGATCTACTGCTTCAAAATATTTTGCTCACCTTACCTGATCTTGTCTTTGAGGCTTCATCTGCATGTAAGGGATATTTCCTCAAGCTTATCCAAAAGTTTCTGCAAAGTGGCTTTGTGACAGTGTTTTGACAGCAAGGAGAAAGATTTTCTTTCTTGTAGAGTGAGTCAGGCTATTGTTGTCTCAGAAATTTAGACCAAGGTTTCATTCTGAATGGTAATAGTAAGAGTATCGTCTCCTGGTTTTTGATTCTTATAATTAAGAAAGATAAAAAGACTGTAGAAATTTCAGAAATTTCTTTGGGGTGACTTAGGAAAAGATTTTAATTTAATGAGATACATTAATAATCCTAAATTTTTGTACCAGAAAGGATTGGTTGAATTTTTGAGATGCTGTTTAGTCTTTTGAGTATGTGAGAAGTCGGTTCCTATTTGCATTAATTTAGGCCACTGTTAAAAACAGCCATAACCCTGTGTTTTCCTCAGAGATATCTGAATTTATTTGAATGTTTTTATATAAAAATCTTGAACTTCCACCTGTGATATTTTAATTCCTTAAAGTCTTCTGAGCTAGCCCAATAACCTACATGATTGGCTGCTTTGGTTTGGTTTAGTTAAAAATTTTTTGGGTAAAGTAATGTCATAGGCACAGACATGTTCATGTGTGGTCTTCAGGTGGAAGCCATAGTTATCCCATTTCTGTTTTTTTTTTTTTTTTTTTTTTTTTTTTTTTTAATGCTTTATTTTCTTTTTTACTGCTCCAGTATATTGGTAACTTTGTCCCTTATATCATTAAATAAAGCATGTGTCACGTTGCAGTGTTGATTCAGGATTGAAAACATTTTCAGCTCATGTTTCCATACTCTATGANGAGTGACTGGAATTTAGCAGGGCAATGGGTTTAGATGTATTAAATGAAGCTACTGTGGGCACTGAGGAAAATAATGAGATTAAAAAATTAGATAAGTACATTAACTCTAGAAGCAAGGAAGGAAAGTGGAAATTTATTGTTTTGCTAAAATAGTTAGATATATATAATATGCACATGGTATAATGTGCACTTTAACCCATCTTTTCTTAGAAGTATTTTCTCTTTAATTGAATAATTCCCTTTCAAAACCCAAAATTCTTGTAACTGAATGTGCATGTTGAGAAATGTCTGAAATCATAAAAATACATATAGGAAACACTGGTTAAAATTAATTCACAATAGGTGGAGATCCTTAGGTATGGAAAAATATGAAGTTAGAATCCAGTCATATACAGGAACTTCTCCACAAATGCAGAATGGGAAATATTAGTCCTTTGCTACAGTCCACATCTTTACAGATGATCCATAACCTTTATGGCACAACAGCATACAATCTAAGACAAATATTTGTCAGTGAGAGTGAAATATTGCAGAAGTCAATGAAGTATTTTAGCTCAGCTATGATTTTTTTTTCCCATTAGTGAGGGAGGAAAAACTATTCCAGACAAGCAGGTCTTGAAAGATATTTGATATTGCTGCAACATCAGCCAAATACGCTAATGTAATGCTCTGTAACAACTCAAGCATTCTTTTCCTACAGATGATTGCTTAGAATGGTTTATTTAAACTTGAAATCTGAAGAGAATTCTGGCTCCATAGACATTATTGGTATCTTTGTGCCCTACATGCACCATGTAGCCAGAGATCACTAAGATTATTAAGCACCTAATTCATCCCTTGGAGTAGAGTGATTAATTTGGCTTCTAAAATGTGCTAACCCAGAATCTCAAAATATACACTCACCTCTTTATGTATTCCTAGTGGCCACATGTGTTGAATTCTTGGCTTTGCATAAAGCTAAGTTCCTCTGACTTCATTGTTTTGAGTGACTAAAACTTAGCTTTTTTTCTCTATGCATTACATGTGTATGTCTTTCTGCCCACCCCTCCTGATAAAATAAAAAAGGAAAAAAAGAAAATAGGGAAGCAAAGAAAGCCATTGGTGTCTTCTTGAAATAAATAACATTTCTTTTCTGCCTAGATTGAGACTGCTGCTAGCAGTCTGCTTTGATTATTGGAAATATCAAATTGCTTGATAAAAATAAGAAACTTGGAGCCCTTATTAATCCATATTTAAATTACAAGTGTATTCTACCTCCCATATTTTATAGACATTCAACATTTTGCCAACAGTGTAATGGATCCATATTTTCATCTATAGAACAGATGCCATTTTACTTTTTATTACATGAGCGGTTTATTTTGGATCTGTGCTTTTAAAATTCTATAAGCTCCACCTCCAAATTGTTTAAGCCTTTTCCCAAGAGATTTTTTTCCTGTGGATAAAGTTTCATTAAAAAAAAAAAAAAATCTATTGCCATTTCTACATTGTTTAAAATCCAATAAGAGTTTACTCACACAGTTGCATTTACTCATACAGTTGCATTTCCTTATTCTTCCCTGGCCCAAAAGTCATGTTTGTAGTTTTCCATTGCTACCAAAGCACCTCTTAAGCTGCCTTAGTTTACTATGTTGGGCTTTCTTTCTCAATAGATTTTTATTAATTTTTAACTTCTTAGTTGATGAAGATGGACAAAAAGAAAATAGTATGGTGTAAAATTTAAATGAAGTTCAGAGTTAGAAATCTGTTCTCAAGAACATTTGACCAAAACCAGTAATTACTTATGTCATGCATGCATTAAAAAGAAAGCAAGAGAAAAACCCTGCTTAAGACTTCCAGCTAATTACAATTAGAAAAGTCCAGACAGTTCCAATAAATCTGAATGTCATAACACTACAATGGAGGTAGCAGACATGACTTTTAAACTTATTTCTTTGGTAGAACAGAATTTCCAAATAGCCAGTAATGCTTCCTACCACAGTAGTGTCACTGTGAAAAACAAGAATTGATCATGATCTAACACAGTCGTGTCACTCAGAAAAGAGCATGAACAGCTGTTGTGCTCAGTGAGCTTATTGCAAAAGCATTTTTTATTTTCCCAGGAGTTTGACAGGGAGAATAAAGTAGGTGAAACAAATGAAATGTTTGATCTTAGATTTAACTTTATGTACTGCTGAAAAATCCTAGAAGAGAGAAGAGGTATCTCACTATAAGCAGAAACTACTTAAGCACCAGCAGTTCAGTCTTCAGTTTATATCAGAGCTTTTTAACAGAACAAGACTGCAGTTCCCAAGTCCTTGAAGTATGTGCAGGTTTCTAATTCTCTCAGGTGTGTTAAATTTTTGCTCAGGGAGTCTCTGCCCATAGCTTTATCTTTAGCAGCTCCTCTAATCCTAACCTTCCAGTCTTTGCCAGTCCATGCTGCCAGCAACTGGCAAAATGCTTAATAACTTGAAGTCTTGGGCAATAGGGCTGTGAAGAATAACCTGAATTTTTTATCTTCCATTAATGAACAGAAAGAATTGTAGACCTCTTGACATTCAAGTAACTGTACCACTTCAGCTCCAGCCTCTCTAGCCTGCTATAGAAAAAGGATATGAATGAAAATGTGATTTTTAAAATTATTCCAATCTGATAATTACCTCATTTTCCTAAGAGTAGTGAAAGTGTTGTATACCTTATGATAACATATATTTTTCATGGTATATACACTCACAGGTTTTGTATAGCTACTCTAATTAAAGAGCCAATTGTACTCAACCATTTGTGATGTGGTTTAGAGAGGAATTTGAAGATTTTTATGAGATTTCAGACAACACAGGTCTCTGGCCATGTATTTACTGTTGGAATAAGTAGTCCAGACCTTTTTGGGTTATTTGAAAATGCAGAGTTAGCAAGGATGTTCATACTGTTGCCAGTATCAATATCTGGAAAGTTTAGCATTAACATGTGACTTTACTTAAAATATAGTTAGCCATGGTGAATGCAATGATGATGTCTAAATACTATTATACAGAATATTTGCCATGATGTGGTTTTTGTAATAGAATTGAGTCCAGAAGATCATGTGAAATTTTCAGATTAATTTTTAATTTTCCATACTATTTATTTCAAGAAAAATGCACATACAAACAAAGTGGGACAAGAATGGGAGCAAAAAATGTCTGAAGAAAATTAATACATTGTAAGAGTCTTCTGGGGACCCCATCATTCATGTTAATCACGACAAAAGACTGGTACATCACTTTTGAACAGCTGCTTCCAGTAGTTCCGTGGCATTTTTTCTGATGTTTACAAACAGTGCATTGGGCATTCCAATCTCATCTTGGACCTTAGGCAAGACTTAGAAGAGAAAGACTTCAATGTGTCAGCTGAAACAAGGGCATCAGTAACCAAATCACTGTAATAAAATTTGCCTCATTGCTTTTAAGAACTAGCAGATGGTTTCAACTTTATCTCCCATTGGAGACAAGCTGATTGAATTCAGTCTTTGCTTAATGGCTGCTATTTGTGCAAATGAAGATAAAGGAACTTAGCTAAGGATTGGCTATTCCTGTACTGCCAACTAGCAAAAAAGGCTTTGCATGTCTGACCAACAATCCCATTTTGTAGAAGCTGCTTTTTTCATATTTTCGGTGACTGGCAGAAGGTAATGCCTTTTCACAATGTGAAACTAAGAGAGTAGAATGGTCGCCTACCTCACCAATTTCAGTCACATTCAGCCATATATAAAATATAAATAAATAAATAAATAAATAAAAGAGAGAGAGAGAGAGAGAGAGATTTATATATGATAAAAAGCAAATATTTAAAAACTGATTTACCAAGCCTTGGTTCCTAGCTCTGATACAGGCACCTAAGGGACTGCTGAAATAAACCATTCAAACAGAAATTAGACTTTGACACAATCTTATGGATGTGAACCTCACTGCAGAACCCAAATTTACTGGGGCTATGGTGTGCATCAGGGTTGTTTAAACTGATTCTGTGCCAATAGACAAATGCTGGGAAAATAGCCCTTTTAAATTGCAGTCACTAACTTGAAATACAAAGAGAGAAATTTTTAAAAGCTTGAAAATATTGGCATATTTATGCTGGGAAATGGTTGCTGCAGGTTCCTTCTCCTCTCATTTTTCTAACAGCATGCAGACCTACTTGTCGAACCTACACACAGCCTAACCAAGGAGATTTGGGTTTGAGGCTGAGTTAAAACACTTTGGTGGTTTAAAAGTGCAGAATGATCATTGAAAACACTGCTGGGAGACTGCAGCTTGCCTGGAGAGCATCTTTTGCTCTGCTTGACCAGCACAGTGGGTAGCCAATGTGTGGCTGGGATTTGCAGATTTCTCCCAACTGCTGCACAGCCCTCCCAACTGGTGACCCTGGATTTAGTCCAGAACACTCTTTTCTTTTCTAATAAAATAACTATTTTTGTTTTTCATTAGAATGAAATGTCAGAGTGCCTGAAACTGGATTCTGGCCATGAGGAGGTTACTGACAGTTTGAGGGGACCTTAGTTCTTCTTGCAGACAGTATTTCCAGCCACAAGGAACTAGCTCCAGAAGGGTCCTAGATTTCTTTGCTCTGGGACTTGCCCACAACATATCTCTACTGTTACAGCAGAGTCAAGGCACAAGGTCACAGCTGCATTATGATTCAGGTACAATAGCACAGAGTTGACACACAGAGAAACACTTTCATTTATTCAATTGATCAAACAGGAGCACACAGGCAGCACGTTGGTAGAAAGGACAAAGAGAGAAGACTGTTTTAATTACTTAAAATTTATAAATGTGTATGTATATGCTCCCACACATAGGAGCAATTAGATCTCCTAAGTAAACCAAATTTATATAGACAAAAGCATGGCCAAATGAAATAAAAGCATATTTTTAGTCATCATTTGTATATTACCCTCACTGTGTAAATTACTGCACGGCACAGCATCTTCCAACTGCATATGTTTGAGACCTGTAGAAAACCTAGGTAATGGAAATGCCTAAAATGGATGGAAATAGGGGTATGAGCTTTGCATAAACACTGGCAAGGTGACATGGTTAGTTTTGTCAGAGGTCTGGGTTTGATCCAGATATTTTGGAATTTAGATCCCACATCCACAGAATGAGTAGAGACTGGAGCAGTGGAGGTTCTGGCTGCCCAAGACTGCAGGACACACATTATAAGACACTGTGAGGGGTATGCACCAAAAGGAATCAAGAGTAAAAGTTGTCTGCGCCCAGATAGGATTGTCAAGTCAAGATGTAGTAGTACCTCTGGTTAAACCTGGAGTCTAGGCATCTTTATTGTGCTGCAATTATGTTTCAGATCAGAAGTTAGGGCCATTCAATGTGTGGCTGTGTACCAGGGTTTTAGCTCTACCTTTGCTTCCAGAAGAGAATATAATTCAAGCTATGAGCTTGCACTCACACAGCTGGGAGATTGATGGGCAGGGGCTGGGTCCCATATCTTTTTTCTCGGGGAGCACAGTCTAGAGAAGCAATGTGCCTGTCCTGTGCATTTCGTACTCTTGATGAGGAAGTATTTTTGAGTCAATGAAGTTGTGTCCTTTGTAAGTGAAAGTAGTTTTACATTTTCTCTTTAATTGCTGCTGCCCTAGCACCCCATTATGAAAATGAGTTCTTACACATGCCTTAACTGAGAAATAGACAATACATAGGAAGGATACAGAAAAATGCAAAAATAGCATATTTGCAGGGGAACTCTTTCAAATATGCTCTTTTTATAGAAAAGGAGTTGCCACTTGAATTGTAATTTAATCTCCTGCACTTAAGCAGAAGCATATATGAGACATACACCATTTAGAATGTCTTCAGATGTTTTCAAAGCTTTGTCATTCTTTAAAGAGGTAAAGAAGGGGGAGGGACACTGGGAGACACAAAGCCGATCAGAGGTGGAATAATGAAGGGAAAAATATCAGAAAGACACTAAAATGTTCACAAGCTGTAAAAGTCTTGAACAACTCCACCACTGATCCAGGGAAACACATCTAATCCTCTTAATCTTTTGCTTTATCAGGTGAAATTGCTGGACAAGAGAAAAAACTTTCTGTGTAGGAGAACACAGTAAGCACTTCAGTAAGATATCTGCTCCAGGCTACATGCTGAATGGTGACCTACTGAAAATATTTAGAATAAGAACCATGGCAAGAATTTCACACTTTTTCTGTCTAGAAAATCAGCTTTATCACACACATGATCTAAAATGTGCTGAAGTGCGTATATTTTGTACAAGGCGTTATATTTTTTCAAGATTTATATGTTTTTCTTCACACATTTTATTTTAGGAATTGTGAATCTGTGTTTATACTTTTGACAGAAAATATCCTTATTCTTACTTCTTTGTCTTCTTTCTTGTTGGAAGAAGTTATGCGCCAAAATAATTCACATTATGTTTTTCTAATATTGGGAGATATGGCTGTAGATTTTAACTATAATACTTCTTTCTTCATTTTTTTCCCCACAAAGATATTAGGCTAATGAATCTGAGCAGATGTTCAGCACTGTAATGTACATTGCATCAATATCAATTGAATAATGTCGCCTCTGTTAAGGGGGAAGGAATTTCTAATTTATTGTTTTCCATTGCTACACTTTAAAGATTCTGTAGGGTCTCTAACACTTTCAATAGGCTTGTTTCCAAGTGCATTGAAAATTTAATGTTAAAAATTTGGATTGTGCTTTTAAAGCACAACACCTTACTGGATAAGGATGCAAAAGCAGGGGCAGCTTAGCCACTGACAAAAGCCTGTGACTGGTAATGATTGGACAAATCTGATCAACCCTGCAAAGGTTGTTAAACAGAAGATGGTAGAAGACTAGAAACTTTATGCATGTCATGTATTTATTTTTTTTTCGCACACCATAATTTTGGACTTTTGGGATTTCCCTCCCTTTGCGAGGAAAGGTGTAAAAGGCCATTATAAAGATTTCTTTAAGCAGTTCTGTTTCTCTCAAGATAATAAACACAAAACTTACACATGCTATGCATTATGCTTTATTGCCAAGACCAAAAGGCCATATTGGAATTTTAAAATATGAATTTAGCTTATAAAAATAATTAGATATATAACAAGTGTCTGTGAAATTACTTCAAAATTGTTTAAACTTCAATAGTGAATTATATCTTCTATAGGCGTTTTTAATAGGTCAGTAGCATCCTATATCAAGCAAGACATTTTCATTAAATTGAGCAACTCCAAAAACTGTTAGAATGCTGTACTACTTCTATTTTTTTTCCCTGAAGAACTTCATATAGGAAAATGGAGAGTTACTATAGCAGTCTGATACACTGCTCTTGATCTCAGCTTTGGAAAACAGCCACTCAGGATAGTGCAGAAAGTTTTCAGAAATAATGATTTTTTTAACACTCATTGAGAAAATAACCTTCTCTTAAGAAAGCAGGGAGGTCATAATCTGAAATGGAGGGACTTTGAGGAAAATACCATGAAGGAATGGAGGAAGTATGAAGGGGACCATTATATTCTATGAGTGCTGAATCTCATGAGTTGATAGTATTTTTAAAAGAGGAAACTTGATCAAAAAGTACATTGAAATAGATGTTTATACGATATATCTGCAAATTTTAGTTTGGATCAGACTAATCTGCTTCTGGAGTAAATATCTCAGTCATTCCCCCAGTCTAATATGTATGAAATTAAATCAAAAGATGGTCTCCAGAATCTCCCCTTAATGCACTTTGAACACTATAGGTTGTCTGTCAACAGGTCTGGAGGTCTCCAAAATGCACAAGATGTGACCACTTATTCTCAGAACTAATATTTTGTTCTACAGATCAATTCATACTTTGATGCTCTTGGTATTGAAGATGTAACCAAGGAATAATTTAAAGGGAGAAAGAAGAACTGTAGAGTTCCTTCTATTCAGTAAAGAAGGTATTTTTTAATTTTGCTATAAGAATATGTTGTGCAAACTGAAGTGCCTCGATAAGAGCGAGAAAATGAACCTGTGGAAAAATGTTTTCTAAGTACTAAAAAAAAAAAAAAAATAAGCATACATCTTCTTACATGAAGAAATTATCCAAGTCTGTGCTCTTGTATTAATTACCTTTATAGCATTGGCACACAATTTACTACTGCATGTAAAAAAAAAGGTGAAACCAAGTTACAATTTTCAGAATAACATTTGATAATCAGTTTAAAACAAGTCCTACTGGCCTTGCAGACTGCAATTTAGGATTGTGGTTTTGTGTGTACTTTTCCTCCATACAGAATGATCTTTTTTGTAAAGTTTGTAAATGGATTCTATTGTAACATTTATTTTGAGAAATCTGCATCTTGAAAAGTGTGAGTGTTAAACATGGATTAATCTGGTAATCTTTTACTGTGAAAATGTATTCCACTGGGAATTGAAGTGTTGTAGTAAAAAGCTATCTGATAAAACAAGCAGTGAAATTGGAATTTCAGCTTAAATTGCTTTTTCAAGAAATAAGTTATTCAAAGGATCATGTTTAAACTAGATGTTAGTATTTGTTGTGTGTAGCAGTCATTTCCTCATTGAGAGTCTAAATTTATTTAAGCTACAGCTACGTGTAGAATTTCTTGGTACTTTTACGGATACCATTTAAAAAAGACTTGCGGTTATTACTTAAATTTTAAAATTTGGTTCTTTACAGAGAGCAAGTAAAAGAAAATATTACATGTTATTTCATTTTGAATAATATTGAATGTCTTAGCTCTGTGCAGCTCTGATAGAAAGGAAATGAATATGGTTTATTTTATAGCCTAATCCTGTCCTAGACATCTATTTTAGTTAAAAAAAAAATAAAATTGAAATATGTCCCTTTGATAATTAAAGTATTACCTTTCACACTGCTGAATGCCTCAATTCTGCATTACTTTATTATTTCACTTGAAGGACTTCTAGCCAAGCTGATATGGAAACAGTTATGGGGCAGATACAAGTGTCTGAGATAAGAAATACCCACTGGTGATGCAACAATTATGAACTTCTTTGATAGAATTCTTCCAGTGCTTTAATATTTCAGTATTCTTCATAACTAAGCATGTGCCTCAATTAAGTCTCATGCTAAAGTAAAGGAAAAGAGAACAAGAGCAATAGTCTTGAACATGTTGATTCAGAAATTTAAAGCAATGTGTCTGATGATGTGTGCTTTATGTCACGGTATTAGGAAATGCTGTGTTATTTGCTAGAAGAGAAATTGCTTGAGGAAACTAAATTGAATATTTGTGGAAAGTAGAGCTTCTTATTAGTGATTAATTCATAGCTGGATTTTGAAGATTCTTAAAGTGCTTCTTGAACAGTCCAGATAAATTATTAGATATGAGTCACAAAATCCCTGTGCAGTGCTACAGACTGGGGAAAGAGTGGATGGAAAAGTGCCCAATGGAAAAGGATCAGGGGGGTGACAGCCACTGAACATGATATGAGCTGTCAGTGTGCCCAGGTGGCCAAGAAGGCCAGTGTCACCCTGGCCTGTATCAGCAGTAGTGTGGCCAGCAGGAGCAGGGCAGTGAGTGCCCCTGTGTTCAGCACTGGTGAGGCCACAGCTCAGGTACTGTGCTCAGTTTTGGATCACTCAGTTCAGGAAGGGCAGGGAAGTGCTGGAGTGAGTTCAGAGAGGGCAACAGAGCTGGTGAAGAGCACAAATATGTGAGAAGTAGCTGTGTGAGCTGGAGATGTTTAGCCTGGGCAAAATGAGGTTCTGGAGAGTCCTTAACGCTCTTTACAACACCTAAAAGGAGCCAGATTAGGGTCATCTCCTTCTCACAGGCAACCAGCAGCAGGATGAGGACACACAGACCTAATCTACACATGGGGAGATTCAGACTGGAAATCAAGAGAAATTTCTTAATGAAAAGTGTTGTTAAACATTCAAATGAATTGCTCAGGGATATGGTGGAGCCACATCCCTGGAGATGTTCACAAAACAGCAGGACATGGCAATTAGTGCCATGGTCTAGATGACAAGATGCTGATCAGAAGTTAGACTTGATGATCTCAGAGGTATTTTCCAACATAAATGATTCTAGGATTCTGTGATATGGACATTAGCTTTTGGATTTAAATTTGAACCATTTAATAGAGGAAGGTATATTATGCTATAACTGTCATACAGAAACAAACATTATATATAGGTAGTGGGATAATAGTCATTATTAGAGACTTTGGCAGCTTTAAAAAAAAGCATTATTTCCCTTGTTTTCTGCAGTCTAGAGCTAATGCCCTAGGTCACTGTCTGTGACCACAGATCTGGAGGTAGCAAGGATAATGAGCTGCCTTGCTCCAATCTCCTGGCTTATTTGGTGTACCCTTTTCCTGAAAACTTCCAAAGGAATGAGTTGGTCCTCCACATTACATCATGGAAATCTCATCATGGTATGAACACTCAAAACTTGCTTTCTCTTTGAAGGTAAACAGAAGAGAAGCAAAGGACATGGAAACTTGAATTAAGACTGCAATGAAATAGCTCTAACTTTCTTCTTGGGCTGCTTTGGGGAATATTTTTTCTATACAAAAAGTACTTGTATGTTTATTTAATTCATTGGATATGGGAACATCTGCAGTAAGAGGGAAATATCTGTAATTCTATTGTGGTCTATCTTTAACGGCATACACATCATTAAAAATAAATCTGAAATATCACCTTAACCTTTTGCATATACACATCCTAAATTGGAAACACATGTGCTTATAGTGTGATGTAAAATTTTATTTGTGTGGTATTCAAATGAATTAGAAATAGACAAACTAGAGGAAGGAATATGGGAAACAGTGACAGGAAGGACTAAATAGAGTAGACTGTTCCCTCATATGTTCTTGAAATCTCATCTTTGCAGGAGAGATACAAAAAAGAGAAGGTAACTTTTCCATAATTAGTGGTCCTCTTAGTTTCTTCTGTCAAATATTGCCTAAAACATGTCTTTATATGGAATTATTGCTGCCTTTACTGTAGATACTCCATATCTGGCAGAAGAAAAATGGCTAAAATACAGCTGATGGAAAAATAAACAGAAATATTTTATTTTTAAACTAGTGGCTAAGTGTTAGAGATGCAAGAAACAAATAAGGCCTTATTATTTTTCCTATATGCCACTTATCACACTTCTGTGTAACATTTGGTTCATAGTTTGCCACTGAAGATGAAATGCATATCTATTTTGATAATGATGAAATATACGTCTATTCTTCAGATAAACATTTCATAGGTAATGGTACATGTGGTTTCTGATGCGATAATTTGAAGCTAGAAATGGTTTTAATAGTTCTGATTGTTGTTCCTAATTTATATTATCTTTGTCTGACTGAGGTTGTTACTGCATACTTCTGGGGCAACATTTTTATTAATTGCTCACTGTGCTGATTTCCTTTGTACTATCTGCATAACACATAGGAAAACACACCCTGTCTTTAAGCCACCTGTAATACTGAAGCTACACACTGTGACAGTCCCACTAGGCCAGCACATTGTCTCAATTAGTGTCCAGTGCCAGACGTTTCAGAGAAAGGTGGAAGAAAAGCAAAAGTGAACAATATTCAATATCATGACCTCAGAGAGGTTGATTATCTCACAGGCATCTAGGTAATAGCTGATTTACTGTGGAAGCATGCCGATTTAGGCCTCGTATAAATTTTAATTATTTTTAATATAAGACACTTTTTGATAAAAAGGAAATTCAAACACTGAATTCCAGTTTGATTCTGGAAGATAAATTTATGTTGCCACTTAAAATGCATTCATGAAAAATTGCAGCAAACAGGTAGTTATACTATGTGCATTTGTTGCCATTAGTTGTGGAGAGCAGCTGAGCTTTTAAAAATTACCTTGGCTACCATATGTGATTCTAAGAACTGTCTTTCTGTGAAATGGGACAGGGTATGTAGGTGGTAGTCCACAGACAGGAATTTCAAAATTCCTCAAGACCACAGAGAATTTCAAAAGAAGATTCTACTGGCTTACAGGCAAAACCCAGAGAAACAAATAAAGCTCACTTTGGTGTTACAACTCATTTTGTCATTGATTTGTTATTTTTTCAGTCAGACTATTTCAGAGAACTGTAATGCAGCATTTTTAACATAGAAAGGTGTTTACAAACTGTTTGCAGAATCCATTAAATTTCGCTTTGGAATTCACATTTGCTATCTAACTCAAGTCCATGAATCATAAGCTTAGAGTTACCTACTCTCCTGGGGTCTATCCCTCATTACATCTTTTCTTTCTACATTTCTGAATCTCTTTCTATGCACCATTTAACACCATTTTCAAAAGCAGAACCCAACTAGTAAGCTGTTATAATGGACAATATAGTATAGAATCACTCTGGGATGAAGTCAAAACCTATGCATTCAGTGGATAAGCTTAGATTTTTCTTTTTCTTAACCATCTGGTAAGATGCTGATGATCATTTTTGCCTGAATACTTAAATTTTCATTCCAAATGAACTTTCTAGGTTCAGAACTTTTTCTCCAACTAAGAAAGTAGCCAATAAATAATGTATGTAATATATTACCTGTGTCTGTCACACCTACCAACCCTTTCATTCTCTGCTGCACGACTATCCTGTTTTACATGGGGTTTTTATCTTGCTAACACTGAAAAATTTATTTGTTTCAATGACAGGATTAATGTCATTGAAATATATTTTTGTATATTCTTTATGAAACTAAGTAACAAAGGCCTAAACCCTCTACTAGCTAATCTTGTGATTTCGTCCAGAGGATGTTAGAATCTCATGTGAATATCCTTTGGTTTATGGCTTGAGAGCATTGTGGTGGAAACTGATGACCTGGTGAATATGATGAGGGAAGATCTACCCAACCATTTTCATGCAGAAAATCTGGATGTTTTAACTGATTAAAGTTTATCTCTGTGTCTAACTTTTCATCAGTAAATAAGGGTCAGCCATCTGGCAGTGTTAAATTTGGCTGGGACGGATTCCATCTGCTAAAATATGATGTAAAAATATTCTGTTCTTCCATGGCACTGGAAAGACATGACATCTGGGATTAGACAAAATAAAGAAGCTTGAAACTGAAAGGAATAGACAAACTTATTTCCCTTCTGAGGAACTGTAGAGTGCCACTGAAGGGTGGGACTAATGACAGGCCTGTAGCAGAGGTTTATCTATTCACAGGTAAGTTTTTCTAGAAGTTAAATTAACTTAGAAGTCAAAATGCTGAGTACACTCTTCCTCACCATCCTCATTCTAGCATCAAGTGAAATTATTAAATAGATTTACAGCCAATGGAACCACTTATCTGAGTACATAAAGATGTAGGTTTCTCATGTGGACATGGATTTTTGTGTTATGTGGCATCCAGCTGCTTACAGCCATGTGATTTACAAGAAGAGCTAGAAAAATAGGAAGGGTTTTGAACTGCTTTACCTGCAAGCTGAAGCAGGTAGCTTGCATTTTAATAGGTCATTGTAAATTTATCAGAATAGAGTCTCCAGGGATCCTATTGTTCAAGACACTGAATTTGCCTGAAGAATGAAGAGGTATACTGTAGAGATGATGCTAAAGCTTTCTTTATTTGCCTTTTCAGTATACTGCTGTGACATGACCCTTTATAAACAAAATTTAGGATCTTCTGCATAGAAAAGGTCTGTTCATGTTGGCTAATTTGTGTGTTCTAGTCCATGATCTGGTTGATGCTTCAAAACAAAAAAAACAAAAAACCAAACAAATCAAAGATGTACCTCATCTATGACTATCAATTTCCCAATAGCAAGATATACTATTACTCTATTAAGTATTTTAGCATATTTTTCCTCTGCATTGCGCCTGTTTTGAAAGCTCAAAGTGTTACATGCATTCAGGTGACAGCAATTCCAAACGATTTGGAGGAAACTGTAGGTCTTTCGTGTGGGAGCAGTTTTTGTAGGGAGCCCACATCCTCGTATACCTTATTTCTAAAATATACCTTTCACTTTAATTTGAGGACTTCATTTTAAATTAAGGAAACATTGTAAGGAGTGACATATGGAAAACTCTGATCATGATTTTCTTTTTTTTTTTTTTCCCTGGCAAAGCAAGCTGCTTTCTAAATTATCATGTCCCAGAGAGGAAAGATGTAAAAATAAGGTTCTGCATTTGACCCTGTCCTGAAGACTGGAATTGTAATGCTTCCTACAGAATAACTCACAAACACCATGTTAATGTGAAATTCTTCTATAAATCTAGGCAGCAGTAGGCCAACATGTATTCCCCGATGGCTGCTGTAATGTAAACCAGTAGGCATTTGGTTTTAGAGTACTATGTACAAGTTAATTTTCAAAAATCAATCCTCAGTAATTGGTTTAATAGTTAATAATAACTGACTACTATAGTAGGCAATAGAGAAGCTATTATGTCCATTAGAATGTCTGTAAGAGTGAAAACTGCTCATTTGTGACCACAAGAGAAAAAGAAAAAAAGGAGAAAGGTTTAAGAACTTTTTTCGCTTTACATTAGGAGAAGGTAATTAAGCTAGAAGTTTATGTGAGTTGGAATTTTTATTGGATACACCTTCTCCACTCTTCTTTTTTGTCATTGTAGGCAGCGGTGTAGTAGCTTTGTGTGTAGCCAAAAATTGCAGCTCAACAAGAAATGCTGAGCTTAAGAAGCACTGGGAAATAATGTAGGATTAGAGTAAAGAGAGAGACTGTCAGGACATCCACCGATGTGTGTGTAATTGCATTAAAAAAAAAAAAAAATCTAAGCAATTTTAAAATAATCAAAAAGCAAATAGAATGAGTAGAATTTTAAGGCTGAGTGTTCCTGAGAGAAGGATTTAGCTATAATCTTACATTTAAATAAGGAGTATATGGACTTAAATTAGGCAATTGCTTATTCTATTACTGACTTGGGGTCTCAGTAAAAATAGAATTGTGCTATATTTTCAAAAGCACTTTTAAAAGGGATATATCTATTTAGTTTCACAGAATTTTTGTCCTTTTGTGTTTAAATTCCATGTATTTTCACCAATGCCAAAGAGAATCCTACTTCCCTGTCTCCCTTTCCTCCCTCTTTTTAAAACATTATTTTATAATAATGCACCTAAATATTGTGCTTGATTTATTCTTCTAATTTATAAGTGACTTTTCTTACTATTTCCAAGGCTTCCTTTCAATTTATAACTTCTTAGTATTGAAATTGTGACATGTAAAAAATTACCACAATTATATTTAATCACTTTAAAAATATTGGCTCCTTGGCTATCTCCCTAAATTACCTGTAGTCCCATGAATAACTATTTCAAACAAATAGACTCACCAAGACCAAAACAAAAAACAAAAAGAAAAAGAAGATAAAAAGACGCTCCCCCCCCCCAAAAAAAAACACCAAAAAAACCCAAAACAACAAAAAAAGAAAGAATAGACAGTAAAATATTTTAAAGTTTGCTTAGAGTTAGAACAAACAACTCCTTTCTCTTATTTAGTTTTGAAGGAAGTTCTAAGCATGTGTTTCAATCACTGAATTGGACTGATTGTACTTAGCTGTGTAGAACCTTTTCCTAATTTTGGTGTGAAAAACCAAATATGATTCTCACTGAGGATATCAGCTCTAGTGAATGATGCTAATGCTCAGAAAGTAATGTGCATTTCAGAATTTATCAACACATCATGTTATAACTAATTTCCTGTATTTATTTTTGATTTGC
>VWZN01003344.1:0-63742 GCA_013396955.1 Regulus satrapa
GGGCAGGGTTAGATGGCATGTGAGGAATAAACTGTTCCCTCTGAGGGTGCCGAGGCTCTGTCATGGGTTTCCCAGAGCAGCTGTGGCTGCCCCTGGATCCCTGGCAGTGTCCAAGGCCAGGCTGGGTGGGGCTGTGAGCAGCCTGGGGCAGGGAAGGGGTCCCTGCCCATGGCAGGGGGTGGAGCTGGATGCTCTTTAAGGTCCTTTCCAGCCCCCACCAGTCTGTGATTCTCACAAGTAAGGTTGCCTTGTGGTGCACATCCTGTAGTTGCATGTCTTAGAAGGCAGTCAGGTGCATCACATCGAATTCTGACTTTCAAGATAAGGTGAAAGAAAGGAATTGTATCGTTTCTGGTGTCATTAGCATGCATCTTTGTCACTGGTTTTTATTGGTTTTGTTAGTGCTTGATTGGTTTCTGCAAAAGTGATGAAGAGCTCTGGTTGAACAGTTGAGTGGCTGTTCTTTGACTGACTTGCCATATTTCACTGGTGTAAATCAAAAGTTTTATTGTGCCTAAGGAAAATTTCTCTTGCTAAACTGATCTGTCTGCTGATAGTTTAATTTATTTCCTTCACTTCATAAAATTAGTTATATCTCCATTTCCATGAATGCTGTAGGACGGGAAATATTCCTATTCAGGTTTACTGGGGGGGAGAGGAGAGGAGAGAAGAGAAACCAACCAGCCTTGATGAAATTGTAAGCACAATTTCTAGTCTTACTCTTTTGTCCTTCCCCAACCTTCACAGCCATAGGTCTTAGGAAGTAGTGACTAAGGTGAGAGAATCAAGGTTTATTAAAACAGGGCTTCTTCATGAATTCTTCTTTCAAATCTCTCTGTGAGCACAGAATATAAATGACCACTTTATGTTGAAGTGTGCTAGGTGGTTCCTCTCATGGCTAATTATTGTATAGACACTCCTGCTCTGTGTTTAATTTAACAGAAACAGAGAGAACACAAAGTCAGTATCACTTAGAGCATCTAAGTCCAATTGTAGTCTGGATATGGTGACCTCACTGCACAATTGCCTAAGTAGCAATTAGAAACTTTTCTGTGGGGTTTTTTTAAGAAGGAAAAAAAAACCCAACAACAACAAAACCCCAAACAAACAAAAACAAAAAACCCCCACAACAGTTACGTTAAGAACACCTGGAATAATGTCCTGTAAGTTGCTTATTCTTTGTGAAATCAAAGTGAAGTTGGACAAAATGGCAATAAGCAGCATAGGTTGAGGCTGTGGTGCCCATTTCCAGTGAAGCCCAGACTGCTGTCAAGGCACGAGACATTCTCAGCCCATCATCTGCCTCCCAGCCCTCTGGAGCACAGGTTGGAAATCACAAAGTTATGATGAGCTGTGGGAGCAGGAATGAGCATCTTCAGAAATCGGCTCAGGTAAGAGATAGGATCACAGGAAGATTTTGAGAAGGAGATCTGGAAAAACAATACCAGTTGTTTGGAAGATGAAGGGAATGCAGAAGTGGGTTCTTCTGCCCGTTAAATCTCTCTCCTCTCTTTTTTCCCCTGTCTTTTTTTATCCCATGAGCCAGTGATAAAGGGAAAAGAACAAAGTGGAATGCTTTAAATTGTCAAGCTCTGCTGGCAAATCTTCAAAGAAATTGGAAAATTTTTTACCTTTCTTACATTGCACCAGTCTTTGACTGCTCTAGTTCTCAGTAATTTACAATGTTGTCAGGCAACATTCACCCATTCCTTCAACAGGAGGGAACACTCTGAAGTCACTGTGCGCTCCAGGTGCAAAGTTGTGCCTCCAATATCGGAGGCCACGTAGCTATGGTAGTGTTACAGGAGAGCAAATCTGTGGGATGGATCCTTGGATTCCAGCTGTGCTGTGTGGTAATCATATGTGGAAGGCTGGAGGTGTCCAGGTGAGGATTAGGACGTGTTTACCAGCTGATCAGTTAGAGCAGGTAAATCCTGGCACTTCCAGAGCGTTGGTTATCCCTGGCATGTAGTTTAGATGCAAGTGAACTTGTTGAAGTTTCTTGTGACAGGAATGATGATGTGTGCTCTTGTCTTTCCAGCCTTGCTCTAGGCTTTTTCCTGATGAGGGCTGTGAAATGAATGCCGTACCAATAGGATCAGTGCAGAGGATTTCAGGCCACGGACGTGTCAGTGGACTTGACTGATCCGTGGATATTTCAGCTTTAAGCCCAGCTCCTTCCATGAGTATTGGTGGTGCTTTCTGCTGTAGGGTAAGCTAAAGGAACTTTCCACTTGGTTTTTCATGAGGCATCTGAGTGCAGCTTGCCCCGTTCGTTCCCAGCTCTGGCTGGAAGCGTTGGAGCCTTGTCTCTGGCAGTGGGGTTCATTCAGAACTCCAGGCTCGCAGGCTCACACTTGGATACCTTTAAGCCCCGTTTAATCCTCGAGGCACCTGATTGCTGTGAACTGTTTGCTTTTGCCTACAGACACGTCAGCCACTTTGTAGTGGCGCATGAAAAAAAAGAAAGAACAAATCCCTTTCAGAGTTCAGGAGAAAGAGATGAACATTATATCACCAAAACCAGGGAAGAGAGAATTTCTGAATATACACTGACCTACAGCTGCTGCTCACAGCGTGTGCTGCAGCCCGGCTGCTGACAGAATAACTTTGCTGAGCACCTCTGCTGCAAAGAGGTTCCTTGGAGTCTGTCAAAATCACTGCTGCCTTCACCTTTGGTCCTCAGTAAGATGCAAAACTCTGGCCTTTGTGAGGGTGCAAAGGAGAAATGTGCTTGCCCTTTTTATGTTATAAAATAAGCAAGGTAACATTCTGCTCTTTAAAATAATCTTTACAGTGAAAAGGGACATTTGGGGAACGACCAAGGGATACACATGCTTTTTTTTAATGTGTACTTTGGATCACTGCATTTGAAAGGATTGAAATCATAGTGGAAAGTCTCAAAGGAAAATGAAGTAATTCTGAAGTAATTGAGAAAAATTGTTATACTCTAATAAAGATAAGTAGTTTTAGCTAATTTTCTCTCTGTCTTTTTTAAATATTTTGAAAGCAAATTTTGGTTTTGTTTGTGATTCAGTCCAGTTTCAGGTGTTGACCCTCTCTTGGAATGAGCTTGTGCTACTTAAGGAGCAAGGGCTGCAAGAGAAGAATTAAAATGTCAATTTTGCTTAAATTGTTTTGCTTTAAGAAAAAATAACAAAAAACCAAGAAACTGAAAGCTGTTAGTGTTGTATCCTTCCTTGTAGAAGTTAATTTTTGACTTTAGTCCTGACACTTTTGTCAGTGTCGTTCCTTTAAACCTATCCCTGTAATTTTCTCAGTCTGAGAATCAAAGTGTAAATGTATTTTCTTGCTTCTTTTGCTGAAGTGTTCCTCATCAGTTATGTCATCTTTAAGGATGTACAGACTGAGAAGATAAAAGCTCCTACATCCTTCCTGGGGACATTAAGGACAGTGAATGTTGCCAACTGTTAAACCCCAAGGAGGAGCAGTGCAGCTCCAGCTCCATATTTGTCTTGGATGGAAGGCCAGGCTCCTGTCTGGAACATCGGAATTGATGCTTTGGGTGGGGCTTCCTTCTCTTCAGGGGTGGGGATGATCTTGTCAGCAAAGCACCTGTTTTACAAGATGAAGTCACTGCCACAAGTGGGCTGCCACTATTTGTGTGTACCAGGGCAGGCAAACGGGGGTTTTTTGTCCTGTGCTGTAGCAAGTACCTGCTTTTGCTTTTCCTTCTGGTTTTCCCTTCCTTGGACACATCAGGAATGTAGTTTGTGCTTGACCCTGACTGTAGGGTCTTTAATGAAATAAAATTTAGTTAAGGAAATTGGCTTTCCACATTAATGGCCACGTTTTTCACACTAATGTGTGAATAAAATAAGCACCTAAGAATTTATTGTAATTCTTGATTTCCTTTGGTACCTCAGTCAATGCCAATTTTTTTTTTAAAATCAATTTACTCCCCATATTGAATTTGGTAGTATAATTCTCATTAGCTTCAAGGGAGAGGGGATTGACAAAGAATAATCCTGCCCCTGTTGTGGATACTTAAGGCATTTTTTTGAAGTGCTAGGCAGGTATGAGTGTACTGAGATGCTTTTCATGAGTGCTTTTTCAATATTGAAACATGGTACTCTGAGGTACTGCGTGCATTTGACCCCGTGTACTTCACAGGCATTGTTCAATCGGTTTAGCAGCTGTTTACAAAGCACCAACATTCAGAAGGCTTTCATCTCTGCATGAAACCCATTCTTTTTTGCTCAACGTGGCATCTCTGACTTTACCCAGCAGCACCCATCCCCTCATGTTGTTTTATTACATTCAGTTCCCTTGTGCCATCCCACTGCAAAAAGTTCCCATGAATTAATGGAATGGACTGATGCTTTCAAAGCTATTGGTCTGAATTGTCTGTGACACACCCAGGGAAAATTACATTGTTTTCTTAAGGCTGAGTCTAAAATATTGTTACTTAGTTTTCTAAATTTTTATCGCTTGCTTCATGCCCTTTTACTGGCAAGATAAAAGGCAAATACAACTAACAGTTGATTTATTTGAAATGGAATGGTTGGTTCAAGGTGAACCTCTGTTTCTGTGCTAAATTTTGTTTAAGAAAAAGGCTTGAGAACTCTGAAACTTTGGTTGGTTCCAGAAAGAAATGCAGTTAGAGTGGGGGATGGTAATATTCCTGCTCTCCTTTTGCACGGTCCTGGCATGTTGGAAGCCAGCAGGTCTTGGGCTTTCCTACTGGTGAAGTGTTGGGTTTCAGGTATTACTTAAAGGGATACTTAGATTAGTTCATATTTAGTAAAAATGGACTGGGATGCTTTCCCAAAATATACTGGATAAAAGCAATTTGTATTTTGCAGGAGAGTGCTGTTTTGATAGAGGATCATTCTTTTCCTTACCTTATTTAGTCCTTGGCCTTTAGAATGGTATCAACAAAGGAAGTGACTCTTACAGATGCTTTTGTGATGTGGTTCCCAATTTGCTGGGAGCTGGACTGAGATCCCTTGATTCATTTCACGTAAGTCACCAAAGAGCTGTTTCCAGTTACTGCCTGGGCCAGGTCTTGGAGCTGAAAGATGCCATCTCTGCCTGCCAGCCGTGCCTCACAAGACTCATAACAACTTGCATTTCAAATATTTCAACATGATAATTCAGCCTTTGAAGTTTTGGCTCCTGTTTGGCAAGGGATGTCTCCAAAGAGGTATTTTTAGCGAGAACTATATATAGAGCTTCAGATCTCCATCTTCTTTCTTTATGTGGAGAATATTTTTACTTGTGAGGTGCCCAGAGTTAAAGGCTGTAAAAATGACAAGACGCTCAAGCCACAGTTGGATTCAAATTGTCTTAAATTCGGTGGGAGCTGTGCCTATCCCCATTACACACTTCCCTGGCCCTCCTCTGCTGGAAGGTCCGGTGTCCTGTGGTGCAGATGGGGAGGAGGGATGACACCTATTTTGTTTGCCTCCTTGGGCTTTGAGAACGTAATTGAACTGAAAGCGAGATCTTTTTGCAGTAGGTTTGCTGAGGATGGGTCTGTGTAAAGGTGCTTGAGAAACCTGTCACAGGCACAGCCAACAGTTAGAAGCTTTGGAGATTATGAGGAGAAGCAAACTGCCAATTCCAAAGACTCATTACAGATATCCTCATGGCGTTGTGTCACGTGCCAGGCAGGATTCACCTACCTGTCCTTGGGTGTTTAAAAGTTGCACAACCAAAGGCAGTTTGACATCCTGGCCATCCTGGGTAGTCAGTGAGACTTGGAAAAGCGCTGGGAGGAGATGTTTGCTTCTGCCTCCTGCAAGGGTGACTGGAGATGGAGAAAAATACGGGTGCAGGGAAGGCCTGGGTGGATTTGCAGTTGTGCTGCCTCGAGTGAATACCCTGATGCTGCTGTGTGACTTCTGAGCTCCCCGTGGCAGATGAAATGTCAATAAAAACAGGATCTAGATGGTTCACTTTTGTCAAAATCCCTGCAGGTAAGGACTTGTGCACGCCCAGCCTCCTTTTGTTTTGCCAGCAGCATGGTTAGGATCTGTTTGGTTTTCTCCAAAAGAGTGTGAAGAATGTGCTCCCTCAACAGCAGCTGCAAGAGCCGTGGGCTCCTGTGATCCTCTGCAGATGCAGCTCTGAAAAATCCCCGAGCTCAGGTCAACTGAGCCTTTTCTTCTGTTTCCTGCTGTAATTCTAGATTTTCCCATAGTTCATTGTGGCATTTAGTGTTAAAAATAGGATTCCATAAAGCATTTTTATGTTCCTGAAGTGCTTTATTTTTCAAACATGTGTCTCTTGTGAAGCCTTGCCAGAGAAGCAGCGTGTCTTTGCCCAGCGCTGACCTGATCTGACTGTAATACTAAACTCAAGGTGAGATTCAGGACTGATTCTGTGTCTCAGCTCTTCCTTCAGGTTTTTGACAGCTTCTGCAAGTTACTCTTTGTGCCTCAGACGTGGTGGCGCATAGTAAACTTTTGCATTAATTTTTTGGTGTCCGTAATTAATTTTGTTATGCCTTGCTTTCCGCATTTCTGAAATCAGGCTGAATTGTCTGCATTTTTTGAGAACGGTATGTGGAGAGTTCTGTCAGTATGTGTGGCTCAGCATCCCTGAAAGCGTTCAGGAAATCATTTTAGGTGGCACTCAATGGTGTGGCTGAGTGGACGTGGTGGCGTTTGGGCACTTTATCTTGCAGGTCTTTTCCAACCATTATGGCTCTAGGACTCTCTGCTATCTTGGATATATTTCTGCTGCTAAATGGCGGGGCTCTGTTCTCTACAGCATGCTGCAGATCCCTGTTACGAGTCAGGGTTCTTCCCTTGCTTATACCCCCTCAAAATCCTGCCAGGACTCAAGGCTGGGTTTGCTTCATTTCATGATCGTGTGTTTCATGTTTCAGTTTCACAAAGTACCTTGAGATCTGCTTGGAAAATATTTTAAAGGGGCAAAACATAATGTGCTTGAAAACTGGGAGGAAGGTACAGGAATGACACAGGGAAGCAGAATCAAGCCTGCAGCTCCAGTTCATTGCAAGATGGAGATCCTTTCTGGCATTATTAACACGAGGGATAATCGAGAGGAGGGGAAAGCAGCTTGAGGCTTGCTAGCAACCCCAAGAGACCTTTGTGACTTTGGGCATGCTGGGAAGAGGGAGGACACACCTTGTATCCTGGAGGCTGCCAGCAGAGCAGCTTCCCTGTGCTTTTAGCATTTGCTGAAATTTCCATCATTTATTTTGCAAAATTTTACTCAAGGGGATTTAAAAAAAAAAAAAATGTAGACTAGCCTCCAGTTGTTGCTTCCAACCCTGGGTTGCCATCTTAGATCTGGGGAGAGTAATGAATTTTTTATGATGGATCTAGGCTATGGAGGTAGGGCTCAGTATCTATGGAGCATAATCTGTGGAGTAAAAAGTGCTAATTTTCCCCAGACCTTTTCTGACTGCCAGGGGTAGTTCTAAAATAAGGGATTTCACTTCCTTTTCATTTTGTTAATGAGTGCAAGTTAAAATATATTTTAAGGCTCAATTGAAGCAATAATTGATCATCTGAGGAATCACAAATGTAAATATTTTTAATTCTTTGCTATTACTACTTTATTAGACTACTTTCTGGTTTGGTTTTTTTTTTTTTGTGCTCCTTATATTTTCAGAAGTGAAGAGAATAGAGCAGAGCATCTGCTTCCTTGTGATTTATGAAACTGGGACATATTCTCTCTTACCCTGTGCTATATCAATGTGACAAACCACATTCCTGATACTGTGTGTGGCTTTACTGGGAGACTGAAACTTTCCAAGGGTTGCCTATTTATCAACAGTTTAAAAGGCAGCTGATTAATGTTATTTGCATATGAGCAACAGAATATGCAAACATTGACTGGGAAGTCTTTGGAGGAATGCTCTCAGCTGGCCTCACAAGAGCAGCGTTTCTCTGAGGATGTTGTAGCTCAGTTTGGAAATGCTATCACCAAATTTAGCCTCTTGCAGAGCATTGATATTTACTGGTCCTTCCTGTGCTCTCTACAGTGCATTTTCCCCCCGTTTCTGAATTCACTATGAGATCTCTGCCCTGTCTTTGGAACAGTGCAAGTTGTCTCAGGTGCTTGTCTTGCCACACACCCTTCCAAACCCACAATGTACAGATCCATGCTTGGCTACAGCCCTCAGACAGGCAGCTCACACGAGTGCACTTACAAAGGAGGGCCCATGGCTCATATGTTTCAGGTTAAATAATGAATTTTCAGCATGAATGAAGAACTTCTTAATACTTAAGACCCCAGTCTTTTGTGCCTGTGAACTCCTTAAGCCTCCTAACGTGATCTGCTGGCTACAGGAACGATGTTTGCTTTCTTGTAGGGTAACTGAGGCACGCCCTAAGTACATGTTTTCTTTTTCTTTCTGTATGGTTTGCACATAGAAAATAAAATAGAATCCAGATCATCTGTTACTTAATGCACTTTCCTGTGTTGTAGCCACAAGAGCATCCTTCCTCTGTACATACATCATCTGCAATTAGAGCTCCAGACGTCCACGACTTCAGTGCTTGCATCATTGGCAAATGTGGGTTTATTTTGCAGGATTTGTCCACTTCAAGTCACCATTAGAGGTTCTGTTAGAGATCCCTGAGCTGTTAACTCTTCTGGGGGTGTGGTTGAGTAGACTGAGAGGAGATGCATTAAGGGATGAGTGAGAAATTAGGATGGGCCTTTAAGTGGATATCCCTGATGTATTCCCATAGATCAGGTATCAGCTTTAAGCCTCTGAGTGATCATAAAACTGTTCAGATTCAAGTACAGGTTGTGTCTGTGTGTGCTGCAGGGTGGATTTCTGCAGCAGCTCAGCATTGCTGTCGGAGCTTGCTGTCCGTGCTGGGCTTTGCCCGGTGTGAGGGATCCTCACAAACCTCCAGGAGGAGAATTTGGGAGAGCTCATGAGGCAAATGGGAGCAACACATGATACAAACCCTTCCTGGACTTTATAAATGTGACTGGGGTGATCCATGGAGGGCGCAGCACGTGGATGGGTGCTCATCTGTTCATCATGATTAATCTCACCTTGATCTTTTCCGTCAGAATCCAATGGATTGTGTTCTGTACTCAGCCTGAAGTGAAGGGAATGCCAGAAGGTGGATACAGCCTGTGTTTTGAGAGCTTTGCTCAGCTCTCCTCTCCACCAGCCCATTTCCAAAGGGAACCAGCCAAAGTGAGGGGCAAGAGGGATGTGACTCATTGGTGAGAGTCAGTGTTTGTGTGAGAGTTGTCACCGTGGGGCTCTGGGGTTTCTGTTGCACCCAATCTGACTTAAATTGCCTCTGTCCAAAGGGGCAGCCCTGTCCTCCCACTGCCTCCCACAAGTGTATCCAAACTTTACTGGGATGCAGCCGAAGTCTGGATGCCTGTAAAAGGGGCAGTACTGTTTTCCCCCTTGTCCTCTGGGCTTGTCCCTATTTAATTGCTTCTCCTTCACTGAATTTGTGGAGTTGGAGGATGGACAAACCAATTTGCTGATCTTTTGAGATCAAGTGGTCTCCTTTTCTCAAGAGCACGGGCCGGTTGGTAGCTTTGTTTTGTCATTTGCTGCTGAGTTGCCTGAAGTGACCTCTGGCTGCTTTGTTAGGAAACTGTAGGCGTGTGTGGCTGGAACCTGAAGGATCAGCCCAGTGGAGAGGAAGGGACTCGACTTTCTAAGAACCAATTGTAGACCAGCACTGACACGTCCTTGAAGCAGGACTTGGCAGCAGTGTCTGTCCTTTCTGTGCAAGGGCCTTGAGCGTAGGGTCCCTTCCCATAAGGAAATGTTAATGTTAATTAATATTTCAAAAGTGGAAATGATCTCATTCTTCCTATGGCTTATTTGGGTTTTTCTCTGGTTACTATTTATGGGAAAGAGCTGCTTGTATGCAACTTGTCGAGCAATTCAGATCACTGCCTGAAAGTTGTCTTTATTTGCCAGTCCACCAGTTTCCATCTTGACCCATTGTACAAATCTGCTATTTCTGTTTAGATTTCCTGCAGGTAACTCCATTTATATTTATCTGCAATTGACAGATAAAGAAATGGAGACACAATGACACTTGGTCACCTTACAGAGCAGTAGAGGCGTTCACCTTGAAAAGGAACAGTGAGAGCCATTCTGTAGGAACACAAGAGTTTGTTCTCCTTTGCTTGAGGTGACCCCTGTTCCGTGAGGAGTCCTGCTCCTTTTCTCGGTCAGGAGAGTGCTTAGCCCTCAGGACATGCTCCAAGGCTTCCTTGGTGGGAAAGGTTTGCCCCTATGTTTTTCATGTTTTTCTGCTTTTCTTGCCATAATCTATCTCATCTTGAAAGCATAGAAAACTGGGCTCTTTACGTTTTATTTATTTTTAATCTGGAAATTTACCCTTTCATGCATGTTTAACATACAGCCTTAATATCTTATAGAAACTTAAGGAGATCTCTTCTGTTCCTTTTCCCTCTTCTTCACTTGCAGCTGAATATAGCCAGAGCTTTTATCCACACCTTGGTTTGCTTCTCCTTTCCTTTAACTTGGAAACAGACAATAGAATCAAATATCTGAGATTCATTTAAAGGAAAGCAACACCTGTTCTGAGTGAATTTTCCCAGGCCAAGGCTGGAAAATTACTACTCCCATCACAAACCTCATCATCTTTCACCTACATGCAATTCCTTTTTTTGCCTTTCTTTTCTCTTCCTAGAAGGGCGAATATGCAGTTATGTAGGAGGGACCATATGAACACACAGACTGTCATAATGAAGCGTTCATGGTGCCCTTCAGCCCTGGAGGAGATGAGCGGTTGGGATGTGAAGTAAAGGCTGCACATGGGGATTTCATGGGGCTGTCTCCCTCTCCAAGAGCTGTTTCCTCTACCTAAGCTGCTAAATCTCAGAAGGATAAGCCCCAGCTACCCACTTGCTGTGTGTTTGGGATAGATACATTCTCAATCTGATAGAAATGTTGAAATACAAGACCGTGGTTGTATTGACTGTTCTCCCCTAAACCAGTTTGATAATAAGGCACAGTGGTGAAGCTTTCTCCTCTCAGTTATCCTTATTATCACAGTGGGGATTAGGTGTTGTCATTATGGTTCCTTTAGGAGATAATGCTTCATTCTCCATCTCTGGTAGTAGTGATTTGGTGGTAAGAATGTGGCTCAGATCTGTCCTCACCATTCCAAATCTGCTTCCCAGCTCCAGGCACCGTGAGGGTGGTACCACGTGCTCCTCTCTTATGTCAAGGAACCACACACATCTTTATCTCTGGGCCTCACCAACTTAGTCTGCTTTTTGTGCCAACTGTTGTCTGCTGCTCCAAATATCCCAGTTAATAAAGTGAAGTGCTGTAGTGGGGTTTGAACGGGCAGATAAATACCTGTTCTTCAGTGCTGTGTACCCTGAGAGCAGACACTGCCTGCATTTGCAGCTCTGCAGGGCCAGAGGGACGTGTTGTGCTCATTAACCCCGACTGGAGGCACTGCACAGGCCACGGCTGGCGCTGGTGTTCTGCATGTCATTTAGTAGTCAGCTCCTCGGCTGGCACAGACTTATTATGTGTAATTACTTAATATGATTGATGTGATCTAAAAAGAGCCTGGCAAGAGTCAGGGATTTGAATATTTACATCAGTGAAAAAGAAAAGCAAGCTTGATGCCTTCTTCTCCAGCATTCTTCAGTGCAGGAGTCCCTCCTAATTCCTAAAGGTCCTGCTTCCCTAGGCTTCTTAGGAAGTAGAAGTGTTTTGCAAAATACCTAAAATCTTAGAGTGCAGCTCCTTGGATGATATCTGAAAATGTAATATATTTTCCTTGAAACTTGTACTTGGTGCCGTGTTTGAAGTTTGTTTGCTTATTCTTTGCTTCTGTCTCAACCTGTGCCTCTTGGTCATAAAAGAAGTAGAGAAATCCCCTGGGATTTCCCCCTGTTACCTTTGGACAGTTGTACATGTCTTGGAGTGGGACTATTTTTCATTGGACCTGAGTAGGACTTTATCCAGAAAACCAATAGCTGAGGAGGAAGCAGATTTATGATTGTTGACCTTGCTGTGTTTGTAATTGTTTCATGATTCAAAACATTGCAGCAAGATATTTAGCACAGGCCTTTTAAAAAAAAAAAAATTAATGCCAGTTAATTTAACAGGTCTTAAAACAATGTTTTCTTACCCCTGGATGCAAGTACTTGCTAAAAGCTGTGAAAATGCTTAAGTGCACAGGAATGCAATTACTTCAGTAAATAGAAGAGCTTCCTGTTTTAGACACTTCGGAGAGAACAAAGATTAGCAGCACTGTGAAATTTGGGGAGAGCCAGGAGAAAGGACAGATAGAAGTGAGGTGAAACAAGCTGTGAAACGATATTTCACTGCAGAGCACTGTTGGCTTTCCAGCAAGCTACTGATTTCTCTTGTCCCCAGAAACCAAAATGCATCCAGTGGTAAACACTGGAAGAAAGGAGTGGCTGCTTGGGACTGGTTCCCTCATCATGGCTCACGCTTCATTTAATCACCCAGAGTGTTGTCCTGAGCTGACCTCCCGTTGGAGCACTCGGTGGCAGACAGCAGTATGGGGACACAGCAGCAGCTCTGTTCCCTTCCTGCTGCTGCCTCTCCGTCCTTGCTGGTGGAGCAGAGGTACGAGCCCTGGGTGTCCCCTCGCTCCCGAGCTCGGGCTGGGTGGGGGAGTCCTGCCCACAGCCACACACGAGCACAGTGAGGCACCTGGAGCGGCTACTGCTAAACCCCGGTGGCTGGATTGTCTTAAGAAGTGAAGAAAAGGAGTTATTTGGAAGAGCTGAGCTCAGGAAGGTTTTGCTAAGTCATTGTGTGTGCCCTTCAGTGCTGAGTTGAGTGTTTTTTAAGTACGGAGTGTCTCAAAATGTGCTGCTCACTTTGGGATAGAGCTGTTGGCAGTAAAGCTTAAAGAATGTAATTGTATCACCAAAGGCTGAGGCAAGTGGAACCGAGTTGGAAGTGACCATATGAGTGGATTTGCTTTTCTGGGCTTTAGATGGCCAGTCTCCCATTGTTTGTGAAAGCCAAGGTTATAATGTTTGGATCAAAAGTTTCTTTGCTGCTTGCAATGGAGAAAATACGAACTCTGAAGGGAAATAAACATAGTTTGTGGATCTTGCACAGGTGTAGGTAGCCTTAGTTTATGCCCATATTCCCCTGTATACTCCTGTGTACCCATACGTAGTTTCAGCCTGTACCTTTTCCTATCAGGGAACTGAATTTGCACTCGCTGCTCGTTGAAAGCAGCAGAGAGCAGAATCTTGGCCGCTGTTCATGGAAGACTTCTGCTGCTCATCTGTGTTGAATAGCAGGAAATCCTGGAGTGCAGCATGATATTCAGTTTTTATTCCATATTAGGAAATATTTCCTTATCATTACTGCAGGTGTGTTGGAATGATTTTCGAGATTAATTTCTGCAAGCCAAATTAAAAGGCTAGGAGGTCTTGCCCATGTATTTCCCTCTTTAGGGCTGACTCCATGGGAAGGACCAAGCAGGCTTAGCCTGGGGCAGGGTGGCCCTTCTCAATCTCTGCAGGTGAAACCAGCCTCACCATTTTAAAAATAATTTATTTCAGCCTGGTAATGATTTCTCAGTGTGGATCGTGCAGCTTCTTGTGCTGGCACAAAGCACGTAGTGGCAGTGGGAGGGAAAGAAGCAGATGGTTGGATGGAAAATGGGATGGCTCCTTTCAGAGACTGGCCTGGGCTGGGAGGGGCTCCTGCTCTTTGGCTCAGGGGTTTTTTGCCTGCTCGAATCAGAGCCCAACACTGCTATTTTGGGATGTTTTTAGATTTAGGAATCTACACCAGGCAGGAAAGTTACCTTCCTTTATCTTGAAAACATCTTTTTTGGGTGTATTAAGGCCTTCTAGGGTTTAGGTGTCTTTGCTGGCACCCCGAGATGCTCTCTGGGTCGCGCTGTCCCCCGGTATTGTCATCGTTGCCATCACCAGAGCGGAAGCAAGACTGGCCCAGTGTTTGCATCCCGAGTGCTGTGGGCCTGGCAGTGCCTCCCCAGGGTTTTCTCACAGGCACTGGGAGTGTCCACTCCTTTGGGCTCACAAGTCATGGAGCACTTTCTGCTTTTAGCTGGGATTATAACAGGTGACTCATCCAGATGCCCCATGGGGGAAGAATGACTGAAAATGGCTAAAATGTCTGAACATCTTTGGCTTTTAAATAGCAGAGCCTGTTCCAATGGGGCTAATTTTACTCAGTTTCTTAGTGATGCTTTAAATAGAACAAATATAATTAGTTCTGTAACTTTAAACAAACCTTATTCAACTATAATGCACGTTGGGGAAGGAAAGCTAAAGGAGATGAAGTAAATAAGGTAAATTAAATGCTGAAGTGTCAGTGATGCCACGCTGCCAGTCTTATTTGGTTTTTCCATCCCAAAGGAAGACTGTTGTAAATACTGAAGGATGTCAGAAGGATCTGGTCATGGCAATAATGTTGAAGAAGTTGAATATTTCACTGGACGTGAAATATCCAGTTTGTTTTAACTGTCAGGGAACTTTGGTTCCTTTGGGTAGCAAATAAAATAAAAGCAGGGGCTTGTGAATTGTGATATTACCGAAGACATGAATTATGAAGGAACAAAATACATATTTTTTTTTGTCTGAAACATACGCTAGAACAATGTTTGGCAAACATGCTGGTCTGATAATTATGAAGCTCAGTAACAGCAGCTGCCATCATCCTGGGGCTGGAATGGGACTATTAGGTCAAAACCTATTGAGCTGAAGGAGTTTTTTGTTGACATGAGTAAACTTTGGACAAGGTTCTCTTCTAAGCACACAAAGCTGTATTTAGAAAAAACTACAAATATTAAGATCCCACCCCAAGAGTTGAAAAATATTGGCCCCTCATTGACAGAGATGGGACTACAGGGATTATCTTTTCAGCTTGCTGCGCAGAAACTTCAGAGTCCTGTCAAATTTTGGGCGTTTCTGGAGGTTAATTAAAAGATTTGGAATAGGATCTAAAGTTATAGAAAAAAAGTTAGGGTTATTAAAAAAAGAAAGGGTTATAGAAAAAGAAGACAGACACCCCCCCGTGCTGGGCTGCACCCACAGCAGCAGCTGAGGGGGAGACTCTGCCCCTCTGCCCCGCTCTGCTGAGCCTCCCCTGGTGCATCCAGCCCTGGGCCCAGCACAGCAAGGACAGGGAACTGCTGGGGCCAGGCCAGAGCAGGGACACCCAGGGGACCGGAGGGATGGAGCAGCTCTGCTGGGAGGAAAGGCTGAGGGGATTGGGATCGTTCTGCCTGGGGAAGAGAAGGCTTTGGGTGACCTCAGTGCCTGAAGGGAGCCCACAGGAAAGATGGAGAGAGACTCTTGACAAGGGCCCGCAGTGACAGGAAAGGGGGAATGGCTCCAAAGTGACACAGGGAGGTTTTGATGGGATATAAGGAAGAAATTATTTGCTCTGAGGTTGGTGAGACCTTGGCATGGGTTGCCCAGAGAAACTGTGGCTTCCCCATCTCTGGAAGTGTCCAAGGCTAGAAGGGGCTCTGAGCAGCCTGGGGCAGTGAAGGTGTCCCTGCCCATGGCAGGGTTGGAACTGGATGCTCTTTAAGGTCCTTTCCAGCCCAGGCCATTCCCATTCTGTGATCCTCAGCAGGAGGAGGTTCAGTATAAACAATGGCATGGTGAAAATATGCACAGCACAGTTGCTAAACCTATGCCAGCAGAAGCTGTAGTACAGAAAGCCATTTTCCCTCTGGGCTGGTGGTACTATCAGCTGCTGTACAGCATTTTTCTTTGCTCTCTGTTTGCTCACTCCACGTGTGGCTGCATGTCTCAGAAGCTGCTCAGATACCACATCATCCTGCTTGAGCCTTGGGCTGTTCTTTTCATTTGTCTGGCCCTGCCCACTGCCCCTTGGTGTGAATCATGCAGTTATTTGTGTATGATGGGATGGTTTTTTTCAGTTTTATAAATATTCTGTCTCTCTTTAGGAGAATTCAAACAATTTGAAAGCTGTGGGGCTGGCACTTGTGCTCAAAGCTTTGCCGTGCCTGTGCTGCTGGATAGCACCTAATTTTTAAAATATAATCCTTGTCATTTTTTGAATATAATCCTTCTCAGCTCTGGGCTTTAGTGCCCAGCTTGGTGAGTTGCTGGGCTGTATTGTCTGGAAGGAGCCAAGGAGGGTCTGCTCTAACTTCTCACCCAGAAGAGCCCCAGCTCTGGGCATAGTGGTGACAGCTGGAATTTCTGAAGGCACCCACTTTATTGTGCTCTGTGTTTGCTTTGTCTCTCCTTTCTCTGTTACTTCCTAATTCTTGGAAAAATACCATTTTTATACTTCATTTCAGGAGCAAGTTCAATGTCATGCTGAAACAATGGTAATTTTGAAAGGCAAAAATATATTTTGGTGTCTGCTTTATCCAGAGGCTTTGATTCAAGAGGCAAATTCTGTTGGAATCTTAAATGGGAGCTTCATAAACTTAGCAGATTTTACTGTAATAGCAAACTGCCTTCCTAACTGCTGGGCTTTAGGGGTATGCTTGGGTGGATAAATGAAAATTGTTATCAGTCTTTCTGTGAAATGATGTAATTTTGGAGGGAGGATTGTTCCTCCCCGACCCGCTGAACCTGTGCGTAGCTTGACATTGTAAATCCAAATCAGAGACCCAGCAGCGTCCTGTCCTGTGGGGAAAAAAGTGGTTTTCTCTCTGGCAGAATTGGATCTGGGATTTTCTCCCCAACTTAAATACTCACTGAGTCCTGAGTAAATTTATTTTAGGGCTACTGTATTACTGTACTACACACGTGGCTTCAAAAAGAAAAATTATGTTTCCATTGTGTGACTTAGGTTCAGATGAGTCTGATAGTATAGATCCAGCCTGATTTGATATATCCTGTGGCTTTTTTTACTGACACAGCTGTGCAGCAGACTCACAGCCTGTGCAGGAGGCTTGGATTCCACCTTCTTATCCCTTCCTGATTAGAAAGTGATCCCACAAAGTGCCGTGTTTCAGGGCAGAGCAGCTCTCCATTTGCTTTGATCTATCTCTCCTCTTTGGAGCTGCTGCAGCAGGTGGGATTAGATGCCTCAGTGATTTTTCCACTAATTAACAGGAGACTTAATCCAATAGTTTAATGAAGATATTAACGACAGGCTGTGGGAGCTGCCAGGAGGTGCTCTTGAGAGGATGTGGGGTTTGGAATTAGCGATGGTGTAGCAGAATCTGGGTGTGGAGATTTAAACGGTGGAAACTCCAGGCAAATACAGATGCAGAGTTTGATTTAGAGCTGTTATGACAAAAGGGAGTGCAGATTGAAGTTGTAGTCAGTGCTGGTTGGCCTTTCTCTGCTTCCCAATCAAGAAAGATCTAGGAACAAAAAGGTCAAATGTATGCTTTGATTAGGCAACATTTTTCTACCAGGAGGGAGAGCACCCTTCCAATTGACATGTTCTATTCCATGATGTATCGGGAGAGTCATCTCTTGCAAACTCCAGTTCAGTAGCATTTGCCTGCTCTCCCCTTTCTGTAGCTGTTCCCTGCTCTCTCTCATCCTTCGGGAACATCCTTCTCCTCCCTTCTCTGCTGTTCTCCCTCCTGCTAACGGTGGCAAGATTTTCCCCAGCTGCTGCACATCCACAACTCCTTATCCCCGTGCTGCGGGTGCTGAGCAGTCATCGGGAGAGTTCAGGCTGGGATTTCAGCCATCCCTGCGGGAGGAACAGGTGCATTTCCTGGGCCAGGTAGCACATATGGCATTCGTGCTCCTGGCAGCTCTGAACCCTGCTGCTGCAGGCTCAGCAGCTCCTGTCCATTACATCCATTTGATGTCTTTCTTCCTCGCACACAGGGATATTCCAGGCCCTTCAGAAAGATCCCTGTCAGCCGGAGGAGTTCTGGCTAAATGGTTGAATATGACCTTCTTCACGGTCCAGGAAGCCTAAATTAATTCTGGTGATGCAGCAGGAGTGGAATGGTCCCATTATGGAAGTGGTGTGCATTTGGGTGAACTAGTAAGACTTGTGAGAGCATTTCCAAGAATTATGGCACCTTTTCAAAGCATTCCCGTTAATGTGGTGAGGTCAGTACAAGCAGTGTGCTGTCAATAAAAGCTCCTATTTTGGAGCTCCTTCCTTCCTGCCCCCATCCCTCTGCATCATTTGTTTTTAAAGGTCATGCTTTGAAGACTGTACTTGGTGACTCCCAGCTGAATGTTTTGTCTGGGATGGGGATCTGTGCTGTGTTTGGGGGCTTGTTAGTGGAAGCAGAGGGAGGAGGAAAAAGGCTGCGGAGTTTTTCTCGGCTTCTCGGAGGATTTAGTGGCTTATCTCGTGCCTGTTGCCAGGTCTGTGCTCTTTTTTCATTTACTCTGAGGACTCTGGAGGGCTTAAGGCATGTCTGGGTTTTGCAAATATTTTCTTTGTGGTTGTTTTGGGTCGTTTTCCCCACAGTGGCAGAGCTGACTGGGGATGCTCATCTGGATTTCCCTCCTGTGAAGCATATGAGGGTCAGCCCCACTGCTCACAGTGTGGGGTGCCAGTGCTGGAATTGGGATCTCCTTTTTACAAGTTCAGGAAAGCCCAATGCCAGACTTGACTGTCTGGCAGTGCCTGCATTTGTGAGTGTAGAGCACGGGGAAAACAAATGAACAGGAAATCAAGTTGCAGTGTTGTTTTATCCTACCAGGAATACAAAACGTGCAAAGGAGAAATATCTGGTGTGAGAATATGCCTGCTGTACCTTAAGTAAAGGTTAATCCATTTCAAGCCTGGGTTAATGCTGCTCTATCCTGATGTTCCAAAATTATCAGAAGGCAGGTTTTTACTCCGTTAGGTCATTTCTTGAAATAACTTAATCTCAGATGCCGGTGTGTGGTCAGCAGTTGCTCTGTTTGATTGCTCTCATCAACTGTTTTGTTTTTCTACCTATTGAGGGGAAAAAGTGTAAAATAGTACAGTAAACGCAACAGTAAGACCAGTGCTAAGTTCTCCCAGCTTTTGGAGATGTGTCCAGCATGGGGGATGTCTCTGTGAAGAACAGAACTGCCTAATTTTTAGTAAACACTACTAGGAATTGAGAGATCTCATCTTTCTTTAATAGAAAACTGAAGGGGATAAATGGTTGATTAAAAAATAGAAATGTTGGCATCACTTTGAAGCATCTATGGTGCTATTAAAACCTCATTGTGCCTTTATGGGGAGGTAAATTTTTGTTCTCAGAATTCTGGTGGCTTGTGCACTTCAAAATAAACAGCTAATATAATATCTACATGATGCTGTAAAACACCTTTATTTGTGATACAGCAGCTGTGTTTCTGACAACAAGTATCCTATTGTCACATCAGATCCCATGAAAAATCCACAGGATAAAATCCCACCCTCTCAGAGTGCAGCAGGCAGAATCAAAACCAAGAGCCTGGAGTGGAGTTCAGTGATCCTCCTGCCCCAGTGTGTAGGTCTGAGTTGTCTGCAGTGTGAAACCCCTAATCAGTTCACCTTAAAAGCCTTTAGGATCTGCTTAAATTAAGCCTAATTCAGGATTTGTCTTCTGCACAATCTTCTGGTGAAATGCGAGATGTGGAAATTGAAGGATTAAATAAATAATCAAAAGGAATCCTTGCCTGTAGGGAGCCTGCAGGAAGGATGGAGAGAGACTCTTGACAAGGGCTGGAGTGACAGGACAAGGGGGAATGGCTTCACACTGACAGGAGGTTTAGCTTGGATATCAGTAAGAAATTATTTGCTCTGAGAGTGCTGAAGCCCTGGCACAGGCTTTTCAGAGCCGCTGTGGCTGCCCCATCCTTGGAAGTGTCCAAGGCTGGATGGGGCTCTGAGCAACCCGGGCTAGTGGAAGGTGTCCCTGCCCATGGCAGGGGGGTAAAGAACAAGGTGTTTGAGGTCCTTTCCAACCCAGGCCATTCTGTGGTTCTGTGGTGTGTAATTTTCCAAAACTAACCTCTAAACAGCCTGACCTAATGAGAGTGGGCCTGAGATGCTGCTTTTCATGCTTTTCTTCCATGAGGTTCTTGTCAAGTGCCTCAACCCACTTCCAGGTAGGCCATGAATCTTTAGAACAAACTGTGCTGGATTTTTGGGTTTTTTTAAACTCCCTTGACTTTCCTGGATCAGCTGCAGGGCATTCAGAGCCTGCTCTATGATATCTTTTTCCAGCATTAAAAAGTGTTGTTCCAGTTCATCCAAATTCCTTGGGTTCAGGATGGAAGCTCTCAAGAAGAGCAACCTTTCTTCTAACTGCTTCTTTCTTCTTTCTTCCCCTTCTTTCTTCTTTTCTTCTTTTTAGGTGCCCAGTGACTGACTGGCCCTAAGCCATAAGTACCACCTAGCCACGTGTAACTTTGTGGAGCGCCTTTAAAATTCAAATATATTTGATGGTTATCTTCATCTTTGAAATAAGTTCTCCTCTGGACTGGGGTTAGGGGTTTTGTCCATTTGCTGTCTCTTTTCATCCCATATTTTTTTTGTTTAGCATCTAGAATTTTTGGACTCTAAAATTTTCACAGACTTGTGACAAGTCCAGGTCTGGGAGCTGCCAGATCCTTCTCTCTCCTTCTCCTTTTCCTTTTCCCTCCCCCAGGCTGGGCCCAGGTCTGCCAGAGGGACATTTTCCTTATTTGTGGACAAGCACAGCTGGGTGAGCTGCCCGGAACATGCAGTGCTCTTTGCTGTAATTCACTCTTTGTTTTGCCAACATGTTGTTGTTTTTTGGAGAGAGGTTAGCACATCCTCCTGCTATCTTGGGATAATTTTATAAAGCAGCTTTTATTAGTTTCTTATATCTAAAGAAGAGCGCCTTTACTGTGAATTCTGGAGTGCCTCAGAATTTGGAGATGGAGAGAGTGGGAAAGGGGATTTTTTTTTTTTTTAAATTTTATTTTTGAAGTGAGTAATGATTTGACCTGCTCTGTTTCAGTACATGTTACCATGGCAATGACTGCAGGGACTACAACGTCCTTTCCCATGAGTAACCACACCCGGGAGAGAGTGACAGTGGCCAAACTCACTCTGGAGAACTTCTACAGCAACCTAATTATACAGCACGAGGAGAGGGAAACCAGGTACTGCCTCTGCTTCCTCCTACCCTGCTGCAGCTTTTCCTGCTGTTTGTTCAAGGGCACTTCAATCCCCAGGAATGGGACAGCTCTGGGAAGTTTTTCTGTATGTGGTAGCAGCGGTGAATTAATTCCTAGAGGGGACAGGCTGTCTTTGGGGGGACTTGTGTACACATCCCAGTTGGTGAGCGATCAAGGAGCTCCACTTCTGATGTTTTTCATGCAATTTACCTCCTCAACAGTTATTTTGTGGAAACTGCTCCGTGCAGGTGTTATTTTGCAGTACACGTGAGGTTTCTCCTTCTGTTTAAAGTTGGTGACTTCTGATCCCTCTGCATGTGTCTGTCCCAGGGAACAAACTCTGCAGAGCTGCTGAGGGTGGGAGCTTGGTTTGGGGTAAGGCAGTAGCTTGTGGTCTGTTCCTGCTCTGCACCATGGAGCCCATGCCAAGACTCCCAAACCCTGCAGGAGGGAGTGTATGGGAGATTGGGAACAGGACTGGGAGGTGTTTGATGGGGTAAGGAAAGGAGGTAAAGAGCTGGCCTTGGAAATAAGGGGCAGCAAAGAAATAAGGGATTGATGATGGAGGATTGAAGAGGTGGGTAGGACTTTTGGGGATAATGTAATCCCCCTCTGTAAATCCTGCTTGGGGCGGTGCTGGCTGGTACCCTCAACTTCTCCCAGCAGTGCCCAGTCCTGTCTCTGAGGTGGTGAAGTGCCACTTGAATTAAGTGTCAAAGCACCAAGTGTCTGATTATAGTGAATGTTGTGCTGCATTGTCCTTAGTGTGTGAAATTATCATTCCCCTGGTAATATCTTTTTAATTGAAGGGGTTTCAGTCAAGCAGCAGGATTTATCTCTTCATCATATTTAGTTAATATTCCATGTAATAGAAGTTAGGAGAATAGACTGTCTACCAAGGACCTGTAATTTAGGGGATCTGCACCCTGGCAGCTATAAAGGAGCATGGTGTGGGTGGACAGAAAGGGGTCCTGCAGCCACGCTGCCATGTGCTGAAATACGGTGACCCAGGGGGTATTCCTGGGCTCTGCTCCCTGCACAGAGCCTCCCAGCCTGGTATGGCACTGCTGGAAGAGTTGGAGCTGTGAGCCCTGACCTGGGAAGGACACTGGGAGGGAGAAGATGGTGCATCCAGGGGTAGAGTTTAGTTGGCATGGGAGGAAGGGGCAGGGCAGGTGTGTGACATGGGGGAGGTGTCACACAGAGGGAATGTAAGCTGGAGCTGACGGGCATGTCCTGGGAGATGGAGCTGAGATAGAAACAGCAGAGAAAAAATCTGTTCTGGTTTGCAATCCTCATTGATAAAAATGGCCTTAATTCAACAAGGTATCATCACTCTAATGATAGACTTTTTCATATATGTTTAGTGCCTGATTTTGCAAGTACAAAAGCATGTGCTAGAATGTCTACATTTTTTCCTCCCCTTTGTCCACAAATGAGTAACTGCGTCGAGTGGGGCTGCCTGCCTTCAAATTTCCATTTAAGGCAAATTCTTCAGTACTTGGAGTATGTGAAGCAAAGGTGTTGACTTGCTGTGGTGTTATGTTTGGTTTTAATAAATATTAAAAGGTGCAATCTCCTGTTTCTCTCCTTGGCAGGCAGAAGAAGCTGGAAGTGGCTATGGAAGAGGAAGGCCTTGCAGATGAGGAGGTAAATACTGCTTAAGTCACCTTACAAACTGCTTTGCTTTTGTCCCTCTGCTTCAAATAGGTATTTGAAGAGCTCACAGAAACATCAGCCAGCATGACAGAAGGTTTTATTTTGTACATGAATGTTGCTCCTGTTAATAACCTGTTTCTTAGGGAAGCTGGAAATATGCTTGACTGATACTTGCTGTCCAAGGCTTTTCATGCTCTCTGTAGTTCTGGCGAGACATGGCCACAGCAAGTATCCACCAACATTTTCAAAGACTGAAATTGTTTGCTGTTGTATTTGGCAAGAAAAAAAAAGTGGCCTCTACTTAGAAGTGGGTAGAAAACAAAATGCTGAACCATTTTTTATTGATTTAAACAATAAACCATCACACCTTTGCTCCTTTTGGATACAGAAGAGGAGGGATCTCAGTGTGATTGCCACCTCTCAGAAGGTGATGGCCACTTCTCTCAGAACTTCAGTCAATAAGTTGCTTTTCTGAGGTCCATTATACCATGTCTGCCTTCAGGATAGGCTGGGAAATAAGTAGGAAGAGTGTCTCAGTCCTTTTGGAGATTTTGTGGCTGCTCTAACTCCTGAGAAGTGGGAAAATGAGTGTGGGTGTCTGTTGCCATCTTGTGGCTTTAAAGGATGCTGTAATCCCAGCACAGAGTAGCAGGTGCCTGATCCAGGGACCTCCTTAGCAGTTTTTGAGATCTCAGCATATTTGGGAGCAGCATTTGTCTTGGGGTGCATCCCAGTGACATTTTCATCAGACAAAGTAGATGATGTAATTTGGACAGATTTTTCTTTCAAAATCGAGTGCTTGCCTGCCGTAAACCAAATCGATTTTGTTGTAGATCTGTAGCTAGGGCCTCTGCTGCTTGCTAAGCTCCTTGTTTTTTTGGGTTTTTTTTGGTTTTTTATTGTCAAAATCATAAAAATAAAATATCACCACCCACCAAAAAAAGTCAAGCTCTGCCTGAGGCATCTCTAGAAAGGGCCATACTCAGGGTCGTGCCTTGGGAAATTCAGAAAGAAACGTAGAAGGAGAAATCTTTCTCCTGTTGGGATTCCAGAGAAGAACTTCCCAGGAAGGGAGGGTGTATATGTTGACTCTCTGCTGCAAAATGACTGAGAGATTTCTGTCCTCAGAAAAAGCTGCGCAGGTCACAGCATGCTCGCAAGGAAACAGAGTTCCTCCGGCTCAAGAGGACCAGGCTTGGCTTGGATGACTTCGAGTCTTTGAAAGTCATAGGAAGAGGAGCATTTGGGGAGGTTTGTGGCATTTTTGCTTGAACAGGAGATTAAAATGGAATTGGTCACTGTAATGAAGCGTTTTCATTGCAATTTAACGAATTGTTTTATTGTAGACCGACAGCTATTTGTGCCATTCTCCAAGTGATTAGTCTGATGATGATTAATCACATGCATTGATTTCCCAAGGCCTCTGGAAAGACACTTAGTTTCCCATGGCTTCCCACGCTGACGTTGCCCACATGGTCCTCTGAAATTCTAAATTTGCAGTGGCTCCTCTTGATAAACCTCCTTTCTGCCCTGTGTCATATCTGTTATTTCACCTCCTGGATTTTAACTTACACAGTCCACGGTGCCTGCTGACTTCTCCTAAAGCAAAAACTGTTCCTCAGTAGTTGTTAATGTTGTACATGGCACAAAATAATTCCTTTTTCAATAGTTAACGTATTTAAATGTGTTTTCAAATATTTAACAAGAGAACTTTTCTATGCCTGGCAATTGGGAGCCTTCCAGTGGATTTCTGAGGCAGAGAAGACTGACTGGGTTATCTCTCTCTGTAAAGGTCCGCCTCGTTCAGAAGAAGGATACAGGTCACATTTATGCAATGAAAATACTGAGAAAAGCAGATATGCTGGAGAAAGAGCAGGTTTGTGGTCTATAAGTCCCCTAAATTTCAAACTTACCATGTCTAGAAAATGTTTTCTACCTTTGAAAGCCCCTGCAATGGTCTGGCAGTCCAAAGGGTCTGTGGCATTGCTACCACAGCACAAAAGCAGCAGAAGTTAGGAAATAAGGTCACGTAATTGCATTTTAAAAAATACTTTATTTACAACCAATTTGGAATAGTGACAAAGATGTTATTCTTCTCCTGTTATCAATACAGAGCTTATAGTACTGAACCTGTAAAACTGCCTTTCAAGGAGAATACTTCTGGAAAAATAACCTTTTGCCAAAGTAAAAATTAGAGATATTTTATGTTTTCTTTTAAAGAAAAAAAACCCATAAAGCAGAATCATCAGCTTTGTCTTCCTTGGGTTTGCTTTATGTTGGGTCTAATCTTGTTGGGGTTTTTTTTGCTTTGATTTTGTTAGTTTGGTTTGGTTTTTTGCTTTTACTTTTTAGCTAACAATTCACTGTGAGGACACAGCAAGTACTTTAGCACCACAAAGCAAAGAAATCCAGGGTGGGTGTCTCAGGAGATAAAAGAGGATGGACTTTTTTCATACTAGTCCAAACCTTACCCATCATTTGCACAGCATTTCCCTGCACTAGTGATACTTTTTAATTTTTTTCCCCTGGCATAGATTACTTTGTCTCCTGCAGCCCATGCCCTGAATTTAGGGAACCAGAGGAGGAGCAGGGTGTGCAGAGCAGCCAAGATCTGTGAGGTGCTGCCCTCATTTCACAGCCTCATGTGGGAAGGATTCTGAGCTCACACTCCACATTCAGTTTGGGACAGTGATCTTCCCTGGAGAGTTTGTCTGCTGGAACTGTCATTTCCTGGCATGTTCCACAGAGAGCAACAGAGGACACACACAAAAAAAAAGAGATCTTCTAGTCTTTTTTTTTCCAAGCCTAGTAGAAATCGGGAAGAAATCCCATTTTTTTTAATGTAAAGTTTTTCTATTGTATTTTAGAGCTGCATTGAGGAGTGGAGGGTGGGAAGAGCTACTTTCTAATGAGACTAAATAAAGCCAGATAAAGATAAATCCCAGTTGTAGTATCTCCTGCAGAGGGAGAGCCTTTGCCCCATGCAAGTCTGTAACAAGATTCATGTAAAGATTTTCCTCACCAGTGAAGGGATCAGATGCAGAAGTCTGTTTGCTGGTTTGCTTACAGCTGTCAAGAAATGTTTTTCCATACATATGTCTTCAATTCTTCCTCCAGGATGAGGGTACATGGTAGTAAAAACATAACACCCCTCCTCCAATCTCCATTATTCTTAATTCCCTGCAAATTATGGGGTAGCAGCTTTCCATATATGTTCCAAAGCCTTAGCTGGAACTGGAATATCCTGAGCAAAGTCAGATATTCTTAAACTCACTTGCTCTTTTTCCACCACCTTTGTCAGTTCTTTTTAACAAACAGAACCAGCTTAACAAGCTGTGCTTTTTGTTTCTAGAGAAATCCTAGGATCTTGTAAAAAAGAATGGAAAATAGAAGTATGGAAAGAGCTAGAAAAAAATAATGTCTTTGCTAAAGGATGTGAAAATATGCTGTAGGGCTAGGAGTTTAATGTGATGTTCCTTGTTGAAATATTTTGGTATTTTCCCTTTAATAGTGATTTTTCTATTTTTTTATTTTAGGTGGCCCACATCAGAGCAGAAAGAGATATTTTGGTTGAAGCGGATGGAGCCTGGGTAGTGAAAATGTTTTACAGCTTCCAGGATAAAAGGAACCTTTATCTGATCATGGAGTTTTTACCTGGGGGTAAGCTGGGTGTTGTAGTATCAGGTGATACAGGTACTTATTCCATAGCTTTTGTTGGCAGCTTTATCAAATATTAGAAACAAATATGCTATATAAGTTAAGAAAATAAAAACGTTAACACTCTTAAATGAAGTTCCAGCCATCTGACCATTCCTGATTTTTAGGGGAAGGAAAAAGGTTGAAGGAGTATTAAATAGACTTGAATTAAATAATTATTCTAATAGAAATTTCTGCTTTTTACAACTGAAGCTGTTAACAGTAAAAACAAAACAGAAGAAAAGTCCTTGTTCAAGCAGTTTGTGCAGTAAATTTAACATGTGTAAAAATCCACTCTTATTTTCCTGGGCTGTTCAATTAAAATTCCTGTTTAGGATTTTCAACTAAAAAAGTAAGTTGGGTTTGTAGGTCCTTGCAGTAATAGTTTTATGATTAGTAACTATAAGGCCAGTTACAAGACTAAATTTGGATTCTACTGGGGTTTCTTATAGTGTTGTGATTTAAAATGTTCAGATCCCTAAGCTGTGTTTTCTTCTCTTTGATGAGGTGACATGATGACCTTACTAATGAAGAAGGACACTTTATCAGAGGAGGAGACCCAGTTTTACATTTCTGAGACGGTGTTGGCCATCGATGCCATTCACCAGCTGGGATTTATCCACAGGGACATCAAGCCAGACAATCTCCTGCTGGATGCCAAGGCATGTACTGGGTTCAGCAACTGCTGGTGCTTCCAAAATCCCAGGCTGCACATCCTGCTGCTGAGCAGCAGGGAGCCACTGTGCCACCCCAGAGATTTAAACTGGCTGGAGAGAAGGCAGGGAATAATGCCCAATGTATTTTCCCTGGAGAATACCAATATGTTAAAACAAAGCTAAATCTTAGTCAGAAGCCTTTAACCATTTAAAGCAAGGCTTTGAAGGGAGAAAACCCACCCAGGGTGACCAGGTGCTGATATTCATAGACATTAAATGCATCTTGAAGTAGCTGTGGACAATTCAGACAATGCTAAATGTTCAATTCCTACAGTTTGCATTTACTTCATCACCCACTCACCTGTGGAAAACTCCCTCAGTTAGGCTGACCATTCTGGCCATGAAATGTGCCCAGTAAACATGAGCAAATCATGGGATTATCTAGGTTGGAGAAGATCTTTAAGAGCAGCATGGAGGCCAGGCATTCTCACAGCACGCACAGGTCTGTCAGGTTTGATGGGTTCTGTCTGCACTGATGTCTGGAAATCTGATTAAAGCCAAGGTTACCATCAAAACAAAGCAAAGGAATTTTGTCCTGGAGGTTTTCTCTGTCACAGTGGTATCCAGTTCAAAACAAAACCAGGCAAAGTAGCTGCCCTCAGCTGTTGGGAGATTTGTAGATGCAACCATTCCTGGGATAGCCTGTTGGAGAGGAAACAGACCCTTCCAGTACAGCAAGGTTCAGCCTCTGCTTCCCTGCTTGTCCTGTGCCAGTCCACTGGGGCCTGAGAGGGCATGTGGAGTGATGAAAACATTTTTTTTTTCCTAAGCACTGCCTATCTAAATAATAGTTTCATGTTCTATAATTATCTTTTTTTAGGGTCATGTAAAGCTGTCTGATTTTGGGCTCTGCACAGGTTTAAAGAAAGCCCACAGGACAGAGTTCTACAGGAATCTCACACACAACCCACCAAGTGACTTCTGTGAGTGTGAGCTGTCCTAATTTAACATGTAAATGGTTTTGAGCTGCAGGTGTACATAGTACCCGTGTTTCTGCTGGGATTAGCCAGATGGGGCAGGCTGATTGTGTTTAATTGGAAAACTGGAAATGCTTGTTCCTTGAGTCATGGGAGCAGTTCACAGGCAAGAAATTATGGTTTCTGCAGTGATCATGTATTTTTGCATGTTCATACATAGATATGAATACATATAATAAAATGTATCTATATTTTAATGTATTTTTAATAATGTTAGTGAAGTTAAAGGACTGCTTTCTCAGGAGGGACATGGGTTCCATGTGCCAAAGGACTGAAGTCAGTTTCCTGAAACTTTACAGCACCTGATCTAAAAATTATAGCAAGTTCTAATTTAGAATTGCTGATATGTGTCCTACTTACATGAGGTTCAGCTGTGCATTGGACAGTAATTATTCTCATGGTCCCATATTCAGTTATAATCAAGTATTTGTTTCTAGACTAAAGGATTCTAAATATACAAAATATTAATGCTTATTATATTATATTATATTATATTATAATCTAGTATATTATAGTATAGTATATTACAGTATATTGTATCTATTATTATAAATATTGTAATATTTAAAACTAGAGCCCTCTAAATCTTTTTTCTCTTAATTCTCATAAATAAGTTTGTTATTTAATAACTATTTTGTAAATTAGCATTTCAGAATATGAATTCAAAGAGAAAAGCAGAAACATGGAAGAAGAACAGGCGACAGCTGGTGAGTTAATTAAATAATGTATCATTCCTGTTTTGCTTTTAAACTATTTACAGAAAGTGTTAAATTAAAACTCAGGGCTGATGCTCCTGGTTTTTAAAACCTGCAAGGCCCTCATGTGGCTCTCTACAATCTCCCAAAATCACAAATAACTCCAAAGAAGGAGTCCAGGTTGGAATAGCAAGACCCTGCTCTTCTCTGTGCCTTTGTTTGCTTTGGGAGCATCTGGCCCAAATCCTCAGGTGTCCTCAGCCCCATGGCCAAGCTGTGTCTGGAGCTCTCTGAGCAGGGAGGGGCTGTGGACAATGTGGACCCCTGGCTCTGATTCCTGCAGCTCAGTCACAAGCAAATTCCTTTTTAGAGAATTTTAGAGAATTTTGGGGAATTCTCATTTTGGCAGAATGGGAATGTGGTGGAAAGGCTGTGGGAGGGTGTTGGTGCTGGAGTGCTCCAGCCTGCTCTTGTGACTTGGGGGGGGGAATTTGTGGCATAAACTGAACCAAAGCAAAATGTCTGTCAGCCATGGGATTTCAGACTTCTATCCCTGCTCTAGATTTTCACAAGAAAAAACTCAGCTGTCAAATTTTGCAACCTTTTCTGTTTCTACACCCTTTCTAAAAAGTGATCTACTGCAGTATTCACATAAAGCTTTAGAGTTGTCTCTTCTTTTCTCATGAGACAAAATGAGATTCTCTTGCAGCCACCACGCTGCCTCATGGGGCTGTATTTCACAGCCTTATTCCAGCTGGGAACTAGATCCCTGAAAAGACTTTAATCTCAAGTCCAGTAAAGGCTGATATGGCAGAACTGTGTGGTGAAGAACAGTCCCACAGAGACAATAAAAAGCCAAAATGACAGCTTGCACCAACGCTGTTGGTAAAGGAGACACATTTTCGGTTTTCCGTTGGTTCAGTCCCAAATCTCTCAGGTCTATTCAATCAAGCAAAGTGTTTCTTTATGGTCAGACAGATAAAAGTAAAATATTTTTGTGGCACAACTGCTTTTGGGGGACTTTTTTGGTATTTAAGGATTTTTTTGGTTGGATTTTGGTTTTTTTCTCTCCCTCTTGCCCCATGGAAGATTTTTCATCAGTAAAGAGAAATTCCCAATACACAGCTTGTGTATCATGAGTGTCACAACTGGGAATCTACCACTGATTATACCTTTAAAAATAAACAAAGACTGCAACAGTTGAACTTCTTGGGTATTTTGTAATGCAGCTACATGAAACTTTAGCTGAGATTACCCTCTGATATTGGAGCGGCAATATTCTATTATTTCATCACATTAAAGAGGATGATTTCCATTTATTTTCAATGTTCTTTGTGATTATTAATGTAACAGAATAATATTCTTGGGATTTTAGTTCCTCTGAATTCTCAATGTAAGTCCCCTGGAAAAGGTATTGCAAAGTGTAAATCCACAGTATTTCTCTTTTAAAGAGATGATTCCTTTTTTCCAGGCATATTCTACTGTGGGAACCCCAGACTATATTGCTCCAGAAGTGTTTATGCAGACTGGGTACAACAAGCTGTGTGACTGGTGGTCCTTGGGAGTGATTATGTATGAAATGCTAATAGGTATGTTAAAAACCCCAACTCAAGAGTTGTTCAAAGGTAGCAGGCTCCATTTGTTCGGAAGAGAAAGCCTCTGGCTTGTTAAATTTGGGAGCCTCAGTGGCAAAAGCAGAGGCTGAGGTCACTGCTCTTCTGGAAAAAGTTTATTTTTTATTTGTTTATGCAGGGTATCCACCTTTCTGCTCAGAAACGCCACAAGAGACTTATAGGAAAGTCATGAACTGGAAAGAAACGTTGGTATTCCCTCCAGAAGTGCCCATTTCGGAGAAAGCAAAGGATTTAATTCTGAGGTCAGTAAAAAAAACCCCAATTCGGGCCTCTTTCCTAACCAGGGTCATTTCCATCAGGGTGAATTCCTATTCTTGGTGAAGGAAGCTTTATGTTGGAGGGAAGGCTCGTTTCTTCTGCTGCCATTTTGATGGGTTTTTCAAGTCTTTTTCCCTTTGCCATTTGTTTAACGTAAAGGAATAACCTGGAGTTATCTTGATTTGTACTATGGTTTAAGGAGAAACAGCAGACCAAAAATAAAGTGATCAACACAGAACTTTTTTCCTCTCTGAGGTGGCAAGAAAATAACCACTCACCAGCATTTAATGCACTGAACAGAAATTTTGGGATGTTTTGGATTTATCCACTTTTTAAAAAATCCCAGTTTTTAATTTGCATTGAAGTTTTTGTGAGGGTTTTGGTGACAAGGTGTAGAGGTTTCAGTCTGCAAGTGGGCAGAAATCCCATTTTGTGCAGAGGTTTTGGTTTGCTAATTTTAGTTTCCTGGCCAACACACCAATTAATGTAGTGGTTTCAGTGGTGACTAAATGTCCATGTACCTGCTAGAATCACTTACTTATTTCTTGCTCTGAGATAGGACCAGGAGAAAGAGCAAAACAGGCTTAAAACTTCAAAAGGAATAAAGAAAACTTTATTGACAGATTTAACTGAGTTATGAGAACCACAATAAAACCTTTAGAACACTTCTCTTCCCCCCGACACCCTTCTTTCTTTCCCACCAACACAACAACGTAGAGAAACAAAACTCAAAGGTTTCTAGTCAGTGTATCACTCTTACAACAGTCTTTCTTTCAATTCACCCAGGGAGAGGAGCCTCTCATTGACAAAGCCATGGAGACTTCCCCACAAGACTTAATTTCCAGTTCTCTTGTGGTTACAATCTTCACAAATGCATCTGCCCAGGGGAAAATCTGCACTTGTGAAGTCCTTCCCATCTCAGAGCTGTCCCAAAGCTGTGCTCTGGGCCATATCAAATGCATGGGGTGGTATATTTTAAGGATGACTGTTCAAATGCAAAGGTTAATCTTCATCTGCCTCTAAAATCATCTTCACCTCTAGGAACAAGAGACTGCTACCCCTCCTTCAGGTGAAAGGGACTTTACTGCTTCATCTCTCTCTGTTCCAGTGGCTCAAAGAAGATTACAATCTCTGCTCAGGTCTCAGTTGAGCCATTCCATCCCCCTTTGATTTTCTATGATTTAAAAGGTTAATTAGCATCCATCCCTATGGCTTACAAGAGAATTTAACTCTGCAGACTCTCCTCGCTCTCCAATCAATTTGAGGACTCCTTCTGCTGACTTTGATCTCTTCATGCTGTTTCTCCACATGTCCTCTCTGTCTCTTTTCTTTCCCTCAGGAGAAGATTAATATTCGCCGGTCTCAATCTGGGCACTAATGAGTTACATCTCACGCAGGCAGACAGAGTTAAAACACAGTAGAGCACTCAAGGCCGTGCTGGGGGCTGGGCCAAAGGGCCAGGCTGGGCTTGGGCCGTGCTGAGCTCTCAGGGCTGCTTTCAGTCTCTGCTCAGGGTCCCTCATGGTGGCCGTGCCGGGGAGAAACAGCCGGGACGCGGTGGCTGCAGTCCGCTCCTTCCCCTGCCCCGTGGAGTTTAACAGCAGTGGCTTTCCAGCCCCAAGCTCTCCCCGGGTGTGCAAGGAAAGGGACTCGCTGGAAGAGAGAACTTCTCCTCCCTGCTCTGGTTTGAAATGTGTAACTCAGAGGGTTCACCTCTTTCTGATTGGCTTATTACTTCTGTGGGCTGGGTTCAGTCTGGAACACAAGGTCAGGCAGAAGTGTTCCCTTGTCCTGGGGAGGGTTTGGGGGGCACATTGTTATTTTTCCCCTTTTTTCCTTTTCAAAGCTAATATAAGACTCATACAGTCTTGTTACAGGTAAAAAGGGGAGTGCACTTCAGAAAACTAGAATTTATTATTAGTTCCAGCAGTGATCCACTAACCTACAAAAAATACAACAAATGCAGGAAACAGTTATCCTGCATCCAGCTAGTGATCCTAACAGCTCAAATAATTGCACTTTTGCTAACCCTCATGAAGAAGTTTGTGTAAAACAGTTATACTGCATTTTCAGTATCTATTTCTCTACTGTTCTGCTCAGCTTTCCTTGTCAGCATCCTAAGTTCTTTGCTGAACAGAGTACAGCCTTACTGCTGAGGATTTCTTTCTCCTCGATTCTGGCTGTGCTTGGGGAATTTTTAGAGATTTCAGTGTATTTGTTAGCATGTCTTGCTCATGCATCTACTTACAGACTAACTACTTAAATTTATCAGTTTCCCTCCACAAGGAGAAGGGTTAAAATTGGGGTAAAACTTCTTAGTTATAGGTAATCTATTAAAATGAGGTCAAAACAGGTTGGACATCAACCACCTGGGCATTTTGGGTACTTTGTCCATTACAGCTTGGACGAGTTGGGCAACCTGTGCTTTAGCTTAAAGGGAGATGCAGAAAAAACAAAAGGGTTACGGATAGAGAGAAATCCAAACTAAAATAAGTTCAAGTTCAGACAAAGCCTGACAAATCCTGTGGCTGAGTGTTGTTACAGGGTTTGAGGTCTGTTGTTAGTCCTTGGCACCACCCAGCCTGCCAGGCTGCAATACAAATACAGGCAGGTTTTATTCCCCGCTGACACCCAACTACAAGCAAAAACTTTATAATTGGAGACAGTTTACAGCCTAACCTACTGTGCTACACATGCAGAAGATGGCTGGGATTTAATGAATTCCTGGGTAAATGTTGGTATTCCCATCTCCTGGATGAGATATTTGAAAGGCTTTTCCAGTCCAGAGAAGGGTCAGCCTCTGCTGCTCCCTTGAGGACAAATCCTTGAGGTCAGAGAGCTTCCACCTCTCTATTTTCCTTCTTAAGGATTTTAGGCTTTTCCTGTCTGGCCTGCTGGAGCAGGTAACAGTCGCTGTCTCGCCGAGCCTGTCTCTGTCTCCAATTTCACCTTTTTCTTCCTGGCTACTTCTCATAAACTGGCAACTTCTTGTGGGGCCTGAGCTGAGGGTGTGCAGCAGGGCTGTATCAGAAACAGGCCCTGGCTCTTGGTACCACCTGCACCTCTGAGGAGAGGGAAAGGGGAGAATGGGGACATGGCGTGTTTGGAATGGGCTGTCTCACTGGGATTCCAAAATATGACAGCACAGAGCAGTCCTGATTTAATAAGTATATTTATTCTTCTTAGTTTGACTTAGAAACAGGGATGTTTAAATAGTTGAGAACATGCCAGAGGAGTTCTCAGTAGTAAGAATTTAAGCCTACATTCCAAACTGATCTTACAGGACCAGAACATGCAGCAACTTTTCACAAACCTCGAAGATGGGGAGGCAGCAGTATAGAAAAGGTGTAAGTTATTGGCATCATAGCTTTTTGTTTCAGGATTTAACAATGTTCTGCTTCTCCTAGAGACAATGGACTGCTTTGATGCTACCCCAAGTGATGGAACAATTTGAAAGAACACCTTGAAATTCTTGATACTGGATATTGTTGCTTTTGCCCAAATTTATTGTAGCATTTTCTTGATTTTTTTTTTTCCCTTTTCAGGTTTTGTATTGACTCAGAAAACAGAATTGGTAGCAATGGAGTAGAGGAAATAAAAAGTCATCCATTTTTTGAAGGAGTAGACTGGGGACATATCAGGTATGTCTATACACACATGTTTTACAGGGAGAATAAAAGCCATGAAAGCAAGAATTTAATGTAGAGTGATGTCAAGGACAGTTATTTCCAATTTGTCTTTCATTTTGAAAGGCAGCTCCTGGCAATAGGTGGGTGACACTGAAGACTTTCTGGCCTTGCTGACATTCATGGAAATGGTTAGAGATGCCTCTGATTTTTCCAGACTGCCCAGAAAGGAAAGAAATTGTTGTAGGGTGGTTGTGGATTTGATTGTAAGTGTAGTAATTAGAACTGTGATGAGTTTACAGGTGTAAATCACTGCCTTTCCCACAGTGCTGTGTGTCAGTGTGAATGTTTTAGCGGCACAGATTCCTTGGGCACTTTTAAAAGCTACTTTAAAACTCCTTCATGGGCTCCTGACTGTGGAGGTGCTAAAAGCAGAGCCAGCTGGGTTTGGGAGAGAGATGCTGAGTGTCACAAAGAGGAGCTACAGTCCAAAGGTTTTTGGATGAGGTCCAAGCTCACGAGCACTGAAATTGTAAAGCTCTGTGTGCTAGTGCAATCCTGCTGGGCTGGGTTTGTGAAGCAGGGTCACTACAGTGGTGGCTGGTAACAAGATCAGGGTGATAGCTGTGTGGCAGATGAGTGTGGGATGCTCTCTCATTAATGGGAAAATGGTGTTTGCCTCATGTGTGCCAGGAAGACACCAATGGGGACAGGGAACCAAACCATCTCCCCATGGTGTCAGCAAACAGGAGAGTCAGATTCATCTGTGATGCACTCAGTGGAACCCTTGTGCTCTGCATTAAGGGAAGTTGTAAATGTAAAAAGCTAAATTAAAACTGGAACTTAATGTCTCATTTCCCAACATTCACTCTTCTGGCATTTATTTGCAGGGAAAGACCAGCTGCAATCCCTATAGAAATCAAAAGTATTGATGATACTTCCAACTTTGATGAATTTCCTGAATCAGACATTTTACAGCCAGGTGAGACTGCCATTGCAAATTCTAAATCTCCATCTGTGACATGCCAGAATACTGCATAGATGCCTTTGTTGTTGTTCTTTGTATTAATTAATCTCATACCCCAGTCAGGTTAGTCTCTGGGTCAAGTCTCTATATTTTCTTTGAAATAAGAATGTAAACCTGTGATCTCTCATAGCTGCAAAGCCCAGAGATGAAGAGTCAAAGCCACTGGTAAAAATGGTTTGCACAGGTAGTGAGCACAGAAAGCAGTGCAGTTTTCTGCCAGGCAGTCTGTCTAACCAGACACACTGGTGTTTCATTTCTGGTAAAACATCATGCACTGATGTTCTTTTCATCTGCAGTGACTTTTGAATTTTGTGCCAAACAATTGTTGAGATATTTGTGGGTAAGAATTTTCAGACAGTTCATTACTTAAAAATGTAATTCATGGACTGAGTGGCTCTGTAAATCACTTCAGGGTTTGGTTTTTTTCAGTTGTTGATGTCTCTTGTCAATTTACAGGAAATTTTCATATGTAAAAGGCTTGGTTCTGTGACATACAAATATTCCCAGGTCCCGTTGTTTTCAGTTACTTGAAGATTGGTGAATGTTTAACAGTGATTAATTGCTGTCTGCTAAGTGTAGCTGTGTTAACACCCATAAGAATTATCCAAGAGCTGTTGGGAATTGGTTTTTCTTAGGAAATTGCTTTTATTTAGTGGTGAGGAAATTTGTCCCTTTGATGCAAAGCAACCCATCTCTGGTGCCTAAGCTGGTTAAGTTCATACTTGGATAATGTCAAGAGCATTTGTATTATTTTGGCATTTCAGACCCACTGAAAATGGTACTGTACATGTAGATACCTAAAAATCAGACCCTCAGGAATGTCATGGTGTTTGCAGTTGTGTATCCTGTGGGTGTGTTAGAAGGTTCTGTCAAGATAGGGGAACCTGGTAGAGTGTGTAGAAATAACTTTTTTAAAAAGGTAAAACGAAAACTTCCCTCTTTCTGCTTCAGAGTTCTATCCTGAGATTATAACTCAGACCATTGACAAAAGGCAACTGACCTGATTAGGAACAGGATTTCTTCCAGGAGTTTCTGGTGGCTAAGGAAATAAGAGTTCAGGGCTGTTTAGGTCTGTGAAAAGTCCTCTCGGAAGCAGCCTGAATTTACCTGTTTTAACCTGCATTTCCTTTTATTTCCAAATTCTAGTGCCAAACACAACGGAACCTGACTACAAATCCAAAGACTGGGTTTTCCTCAATTACACCTACAAGAGGTTTGAAGGGCTTACCCAGCGTGGCTCCATCCCTTCCTACATGAAAGCTGGGAAGTTGTGAAACAGAACACAACCCCCCAAAGGAAATTGCAAACACAAACCTCAGGTAGCTGCATCACCAGGCCCGCTTGGCATTAGTTATCAACACATCGACTCTGGTGCGCATCTATTTCACATGGAAATTCTACAGGATTAGGATTTCTAAGACTACTAAAGGAATTAGTTGGCAGTGCCAGCTGGCTTTTTTTTTTTCTTTTTTTTTTTTTTCTTTCATTTTTTAAAATATTTGAATATTTTTGTTAACTTTATTATATGAAGGTACTGGAATAAAAGGAACGTGCATCTTCTTTTCCTGCACTGCCTACATGTGGATAATGGTTAATTATGCCTCTCCGTACTGTGGCTTTGTTTGTACTGTAAACCATCTAATCCACCCAGAAGAGAAACATATCACTTGATGCAGGATTGTTGCTGTGCTGCTCACCTGGTGGGGTTTGGATATGCAGTATAAAGGAAAACTGTCCACATTTGTAAACCTCTCTGAGCAGTTGCTCGAGGATGTTCCATTTGTGGTCTGCAGATCCCCCGTGAGTGTAGCACATGCAATTCTTTTAAATAGCAGTGTCCTCTGGGCTTCCTTGTGTCCTCTTACACCCAGTGCAGGACTTTATCAGCCCTTTATTGTCCCTTTTGTCCCTTTTCCCACAGTGGGGCAGTCCCTGTCGTGTTTAGTGGGAGCTGCTTTAAATGAACATTGGCAGCATTGCTGTTAGAGGTGATGATGCCTGCTGGCAATTTCAGAAGAACAAAGGAATCTGAATAAAAAGTATCAACATTTTTTAGCAGAAAGGAAGCGTTCTGATACAAAGTTTTGAGGAGATGGCAGAGTTGCCAAGACTGCATTCCTTCCTCTGCTCTAAAGCGGATCATCTTTGAGCTGCTAATAATTCAAACCTTCTTCTCTCTGTGCAAAATGTGTTCTAGAGAAGTGATCAGATTGGTGCTTTTTAAAATTTTTCCTCTCTGAGCAGCTGCAGGCAGAAGGGATCCTGCTCTATCTTCTCTAGAATTGCAGCTTCTGCTCATGTAGAGGAAATGGAGTGTCCCTCTAGACTCAGACTCTCCAGTGGGCTCCTTTTCTTCCAGGATCTGCACCTGGCATGGCCACGGGATCAGAAGCCATCAGCTGAGCCTGTAGCCCAATTTCCAGAGACCACCTAAATGTTCTTGTGGCCAGTCTGCAGGATGGTGACAACCTGACAGCTGAGTCAGGTCTCCTTCCCCCGGACAGAGGAAACAGAAGCAGAAATAGCTCCACGTGTGCCTGCTCTGGTTTTGTCTATCAGCCTGGCAGCAGTTCAGGACTGAGTTGCACTCCCTGAGCAGTTTGCAATTATCTGGTCACTGGTGACTTTCGCTTTCTGTACTCACAGCTTATCTGCAGGGCTTTGAATCTATCACAGCAGAGATCTCTGCTGTCATTTTCTGGTCAAAAGAAATGTACAGCAATGAACAATTCCCCAGTGGTTGAACAAGCAGAGAGTCACTGTTGCTGTCTCCCTCCTCTGAACACCAGTGAAAGGCCCTAAAACCTCTGCAGCCCCGAGTGGAGCACAGGATGTTCTGGCATCCAGCAGGAAAAGATTCCACTGGGCAGACTTTTGTAGCAAGATGGAAACTACTGTTATAAAGCCATTAGATAAATACTTGTTGCTGTTAGGCACTCTGAGCTGTTCTGAATTATTTGTATGCACTGAAAAACATACTGGGAATGTTCCTCTGTTGTATAGGAGCCCATTTGCCAGCAAGATTTCTGTGCATCAGTGCCTGTGCTGGACAGGTACTCTTCCCTGATCCAGCCCGCATCCCTGATCCAGCCTTTCCTCCATGGTTTTGTCTCCCTTGAAGCATCTAATATCTGTTATCAGTTTGAGTCTTCAGCTCCTCCACGAGGAGTACCCACTGCCTCAGGCCCATCCAGTGTTACATCAGAGCAAAGCTAAGCTGAGCTTCTGCCTCAGTGCTGGTCTGAGCTCCTTGATCTCCCAGATTTGCTTCTCAGACCTTACACTGATTAACATCCCTGTGCTGCTGTTGGGGCAAGGTCCTCAAAAATTCTCCAGTGTTGTTCTTAGCCTTGTCAGTGTGCTGAGGCTCAACCTGTGGCCATCCAAAGGCTGTACAAAAACAGTAACTCGCTTAAATCCACCTTTCAGGCATCATTCTGCCACTGCCCCAACAGCTCCTGAGGCTTCTCAGGAAAGGAAATGCCTTTCTTAAGGCCTTGACTCCAAAACAGGGAAGCTCAGGCAAAAGAAAAAATAAAAATCCTGAGGTGCAAGCTTGGCCTCAAAGGACACTGCTATTCAAAACAATTTTCATTGGTTTTAATTTCCAGTCTCATCCATGGGGCACCATGTGCTCAGGAATTGGAATTCCTGCAAAAAACACTTTTCAGAAGAGCACAGTAACCCCATTAATGTGACCTACAAAGAAGTCTTTGCTCAAACTTGTTGAGACAAACTCGGTTTGATGGAAACTGCAAATGCTTAGTGATACTGGTGATTTTTTTTTTTTCCTGTGAGGCTTAGGGGAGGGCAGAGAAATACACACTTAATTTAAAACTATCTATTAAACAGCTATGTCTGCACATACTCACTGGTTTACAAACTTGGGAAAAAGCTCAACCCTTCTATTTGCAACACTAAAGATAATACTAATTAAAAACTGCAGATGATTAATCATATCAGTGCTCACATAGGAGTTATATCCATATGGAAACAGTCTGCAGCCTATCTAGCATAAACTCCTGTATTGTGGTAGGTGACTTTTTAACATTTCTTTTTGTAAACAGCATTATTTTAATCAGTCAAGTTAAACAGTATCAACTTACTGCTTTTAGGATGGTAGGGGTTTTTTTTCCAAGGTGAAACAATGACACTGTAATGGATTAAAGAGAACAGGCACGTTAATCTACACTGGCTTTCAAAAAAAAACCCAGAAGTGCAACATATCTTTGATTTTGTTTTTTCTGTCTGATTCCTTTGGATGGTTGTGTGTTTTCCTTTGGCTATGTTTGTCACTGTGCCATTTATTTTTTCTTATTCTTGGAGTACCAAAGATCCTGAAATGGCTTGATGATTGCAACCATGTGAAAATTTCTTTTCTGGAAGTTTGTTTTGTTAAAACTTTTGTTAAAACGTGAAATTGTGTATGCAAATTGTTATCAGAGGTTTGCTGGGATATTTACTTATTCCAGCAGGGAAAACTTGAATCCATCAATGGAAGTGGAGAGCCTGAATCCAAATTCTGGATCAGAATTCTCTGGAAGTGGGGAGGAAGTTTGGATTGGGAACTGCAGCTGAGCTTTTGCACTTCATTCCGTCTCCAATCAGCATGAGTGAGTGGCCTTAGGTACAGGACATCAGCAGAGGTTGTCTCATGTGCAGAAGGAGTTGCAAAGAAGTTGCCAGCATTCAGAAATCAAATCTTGTTGATCCTGCATTTGCACTGTTCAATTTGCCTTGCTGGAAAGTTATAGAAGTGTTATTTTTATAGGTCAATTGTTCCCCACCTGAGCCGCTGGAGACAGTCTGGGATAAGGGCACCTGCCGTAGTGGTGTGGTGAGCCAGGGGAGTTCAGCCAGGGGATGCTGGGAATGGGCCCCAGGAGCAGCCCACAGCTCTGATGTCAGCTCCTGCCCCGGGGGTGACATTCCTCCCGTGCCCAGCAAGCAGGAAACGCTGCAGTCTAGCCCAGGTAATGCTTAGGAAGTGCTCTCACTTTCTTGATAACACAAGCAATTACAGGCGTTGTAACACACCGTACCTTGTCCTTTTACTGTTGGGATCTCACAGCAGCTCGTTCTTGGAGTCAAAATGGCAACTGCTATATTTTTCCTAGACTGTTTCATTAGTTGTGGTTGGGAAAGTTACATAGAAGCATTAAAAAAATTTATATGAGGCTTTTTACAGCATTTGAAAATAAAAGTAGCATTCTTTTTGTAAAGTTGCGGGCTTTTGTTTCTTTCATCCTGGTGTACTAGATTTCTCTTACAGAATGGGAATATCTAAGGAATTGAGATCCTATTTTGTGGATTCTCATCTTTAATTCCACAGACAACGAAACACCTCAGTGGTGTTACACTCAGTCAGAAAGCAGAGAAAGCAAACATTGTTTGACATATCCCACCTGCAGTCACATGAAGTAGCTGCTTCTCAAACGGTGACTGATCTTCTCCAGTCTTACCTTCCCCATAAGCTGTAATTTATCTAGAAAAGGCTTCCAGAGGCAGTTGTGTCCTTTGATCCACTCGAGAAGCCTTTCTGTCCTACTGTTCCACTTTCCCTGCCAAGTTCAGAGCAGCAGAAGCAGTGAAAGTTGTGTGAAAAAATGAGCAGAGTGGAGCAGCTGAAAGCCAAGAGAAGCGAGCAGACACTGCCTGGCCTTGTCTGGAGCCCTCCTGAGAAAAACAGGAGGCCTCTCTCCCTCCACTCCAGAATTGCTGCTCTCAGTAAAAGTAAAAATACAACAGAATTCCTATATTCTATTTAATGGGATCACCCTTTTCTTCCCTTGACTGTGCATGACTGTATGGCAGAGCTACACATCACAAGGAAATACAGCTTTAGTTCTTTACCTCCTTGCATTACCAAATCAGGTATTCCTCAGAAAAAAACATTTGAATGGGAAAGATGAAGGCTATGCCTTCAGCATGAGTAAACCTCATATCTGCTTGAATCTTATCTTAGTTTAGGGCTTATAAGACATACTGCAAATATTTACATTTTTCATTTCTTTGCTCCTGTATATAGTGCGCCTGGTACCTAAGCAAAACAATAATGCTTTGTGCAATGAGAGGCTTTTTCTAATGAAAAGAAGGATGAATAACAGGCTTTTTAATGAAAGCCTTTCTCCTAAGGAAGGAGAAGGGAGGAATATCCAAAGCAGTCTGTCTGTTCTGGGGGTGAGGACAATAGTGGCTCGGCTCCCAGCTCTGGACTAGGCAAGGATATATTTGCAATTCAGGAAGTATCTAATGTATTTGGAAATGTAGAAGGCTGTCAGGCGTTGGAAGGGGCTGCCAGGCAGGTTTGAAGTCCCCATGCCTGGAGGTTTTTAGGGAAGGACCGCATGTGGCACCCAGTACTCTGGTCTGGGAGATGATGGCAAGGTGAGATCAGGCACAAGTTGGACTCGTACAATCTTGGAGGCCTTTTCTAACCTTCATGGTTCTGTGATTCCATTTCTCTAAGATAATGTGATTCATCACACGTGTAAATTTTAAATGCTGGAGAGGTACTAAAAAGCTGAATTTCCCAGGTGAAAAGGGGTTCTAAAGGTGGGGGTGCAGCCATGCTGGGGTCTGCCATGCCAGGCTCTGCAGCATGGAATGCCTGCTTCTAAAATCCACGAGCTTCCAGGTGTATTAATAGTGAGACAGCTGAAGGGCAAATTGGTGTGTTTGTCACATACTGAACTGGCACCAGGGTTTGGACACTTCATCGCTCAGCAACACTGCTGCAGTGGGTGTGAGAGGAAATTAATCTCTCCAATGCAGAGAGAGCTCATCCTGCCACCTCCTGCTCCTCCCAGCGCCACTCCTCTGGTTATCTGAGTCCTTGGAGGTCCCTGTTCCCCAGGGGAGATGGGACACACAGACTTCAATCTCCTCATGTTGAGGAGGGAATGAGCATAGGTTTCTCCTTTCCCAACCAAGCCCAAGCTCTGCTAGGAACAGTTTGTTTCGGATCTGAACCGACCCTCAGTGTCACATCTTGTTTCCGTACCAGCTGCTTTAATCTGTTTCTAGTGAGCCACCATCTGCTGTGGCTTCTCCCTCCTCCAGGAATATGTGCTGGCTCTCCATGCTGCCAGTTCTCTTCCACTGGCAGCAGCTCCTTCCCCTCCAGGTACCTCTGCCCATCCTCCTCGCTCCAAAGACAAAATCTTTGCCCTTGCCTCTTGACATCTCCTGCCCTTGGAATCGAATGATGAGGGGGCGGCTTCTCAGCAGAGTGAGCACTGAGTCCTTGAAGCTGTTGTGTAACCACAGACCCTGCTCCACATCTTGAGAGAGACTGCAGCTACAGAGAGAAAGTGTTACACACAGACCTTCCCTTCCCTTCCCTTCCCTTCCCTTCCCTTCCCTTCCCTTCCCTTCCTCCCTCCCATGGCTGTACAAGCCTGGTGATGGAGCTCCAACAGGAGGCAGATGCCAAGGTATTCCCCCAGCCTAGTCTGGGCACATGTGGCCATGCACAAAACCAGTTGGAAATGGGAGCAGAATTTACTGGAAGTGCAAAACTGCCAGTTCTACTTCTGATTTCACTATGTCTATTTAATACTAGTGAATGACCAGGTAAGAACTTCAGAGAGTTTTTTGATCAGGACAGGGTGAAATCACTGGCAATCTGGAAACACACCCCAAGATCTTCAGTTCAGCAGGCTTTCTTTGAGGTGTCATCCAACTCCCATTGACGTCAGCAAAAGATCCCTATCTCAAGTTCCAAAGAAACCAGGAACAAGGATGGTCTTCAAAGCAAACTGGTTGCTGATGCCATGCTTTGGTGTTCCTTACAAATGAGACAAAAGGATTTCACTGTGTATACAACTCATCTGGTTGAAAAGCAGTGCGTGGAAATGAGGCCTCCTGGCTTCAGACACAATGGTGAAACTCACATGGCACTTCTGCTGTTAAACAGGACAGTATTACCTGGTTTTTAATAACCAAAACCAAACGAATGCCCTGGGGAAACTTTGCAAAATGTGCAATTTATTTAAATGCCACTTTTAGGCTCTCATTAGGCATTCAGAAACGACAAGTTTCTGCCGGGAACAAAAAGGCTATTTCAAAACTGAAGACTTGTTTTTAAATCAGAAGTGGCACCATCAAATCGAGAGACTTTAGGATAAGAGATTTACAAGCAAATCTTTGTGGGCAAAAACCTCGCCAGCCCGGACTCCAAAATGAAGAAGGCACTTAGAAAATGTTAATCCTTTTGACTGCCTTTAATTTTGTTAGAAAATCACACACTAAATTATCATCCTGCTGGCTTCGATACTGAGATTAGAGAGGAAGAACAAGAAGGATTTTCACATGCTCTTCTCCAGTTAAACTTGTTTCATCGTGCAAGGAATTTGTCCATGATTCCCAGATGTCCAAGGCCAGAGTACATCCCTGTCACAATCCAGCTGGATATTGGCCAATGACAGTATGATTATGCTATTTATATAATTCTTGAAGCAAAAGGTTCTCTGGTTTGGGGAAGAACTTTTGCTTTAAAGTGACAGCAGATTTTACCAATACACAGACGCAGAACTTGTAGCAAAGTCAGTAAATTCCTTGTGGTGCCCTTAGAAGTAATCCAATGATCTTCAAGCAGAATAAAATACAAATAACAGACTGAAATAATGTGGGTTTTTTTAAAAAAAAAGACTAATTCTTGTAACTAGCTAACTTGTTCACATGTCCTCTACAAAACCACACTCGATGGTGTACTTTCAGCCATGTAAGACCACAGTCTGAGGAGAAACCATAAACATTTATGTTCTGGAAGAGAAGGTTATGAAAAATCTCTGTTTGTACCTACAAAGCTGAGTCATTTCAGTTTCCTGCTATTAAGCTTCAGCAGAAAAAAGTTCTCTGGCTTTCCCTGAGTAGTCACTTAGTGGTGTTTTTGTGAGAAGCAACACAAGGCACCCTAATAATGGAGAGTGACTCCCAGTGTTCCCTCTCCCAGCTCTTGTTAGTGAGGTATGTGGGGGGCCAGCTTGGTGCCAGAAAACACACAAAGAGATCCACATCTTCAAGACAGTCTCTCCCACATCCTGGGAAACAGCTAAGACATGCTATGCTTTGGATGTGGCAGAAGGGAAAAAAAGGAAGAATAAAAAAGGCACTGAACTGCTCAGTCTCAGGCTATTATTTAACTGCCCCAAGGTTTGATTGTTATTTTTTACCCCTTTAGCACGTTGTATAAGTTGTTTGGAGAAAAGAGGCTATCTGTGGCTTACATAAAGCGTTCTGTTCCCTATTTTATTGCTGAAAGCTACTCAAGGGAAAGTGCTCACCTTAAAATGGGGCAAAAATATCAAGTGTGGCCTACTCAAAATCAGTGCCTTACATAAACTGGGATCCTGCTCTGCCAAGACTGGAGGCAAAATGTGCTATAAACACCAGTTACTGTCATGCATTAAGGGTTCAGCAAAGAGCTCCATCATCACTTTTGAATAAGAAACGAGTATAATGAATGATGTCTCAAATCTGTGTTAATGATCTGGCAGCGCTTTATGTTTGTAGGAATTATCCAAGGGCTGGGTGACATGACACTGACCATGGACAGGCAGAAATACTACCTGACTGATCTGATTTTGACCTGGTACCAAAAACTTCCACGGTGAATTGCAACGACACTAAAAAATGTGAAATCAAATGCAAATCGGGTATGGTAGTTCTGTTTCTAGTGAGTCAGTTTAAAAAAAAAAAATTAAAAAATTTAAATGCCCTCATTAATGTTCCCATGTGGAGAGAGTTTGTATTTAATAGCTGTTTAGCTATTAAGCTTGTTAAAAGAGTTTTGGGGGGTTATTTAAATGTTTAACTCATCGAGCTTTTTAACAACAGCCATCTTCAGCTTTCTGTGGTTCCTGAGTCCCTGAAACATTTTCAGTCAGTGTGGCTGACTCACTTCTGAAATCCCCTTAACATTTGGGTGTCCACTGATGATGCAAACCTGGAGGAGGGAGCTCCCAGCTTCAAAACTGGAGCAAGACAGTATTTTAGCAGGACAAAAGATGACATTTAAGCTTCATGGCAATAAATCCTTAGAAAATTTTCTCAGTCTCAGTTGCGGTATATGAATAAAATAAGTGTGCATTAATGCTAGTGTTTTTCTCAAAGGCAGCAGCAGCAGCATCTTAACTCCTGATTTTTAGCTCTCTCTTCTGTTTTTTATTTCATTTAGGGCAGAAAGGGTTTGTAATTCCTTCTGTTCAAACTGCAATACCAACTGAACCCAGCACAAGGGGTACATACATACATACACACATATATAACTGCAGTAGTAACAGTGGGATTACATAGAATATAAAGCTCTAAAATGAAAAGTCAGATTTTCAAGAGAAAAAAGTACCTTATGAATAAGTGTGCAAGACTGTCACAGAAGCACGGTGGGATTTCTTCAGCAGCATCCCCAGCTGGGAGCCCTGATTCCCTGGCCTATTTGCTAGAATATTCTGTCAGAGTTATGCACCCACTCCTTCCCCATGCTCTGACCTTTGGGCTCTGCCATGGGCAAGATGCTCAGCTGCCCCCTCTCACACAGACAAGGAGCTTCAACATCAGGGTGTTGTGGAGCTGGGAGCTTCCAATTATAAAAGATGTCACGAATGGAGCTCAGGATTGTGTCTGAAGAACCGTCCTCAAGATTATAGTTTGGAGTTTAGAAAAGTGAATTCTGCCTACATCTCTGAAAGCTATGATGGAAACTTTGGTTGAGTTTGTTTTTTCCCCCCCAACTCTATCTAGGTGAGTTGCTGATTTTCCATATTACATAAAATCCATAGGTGCTTGAATGCATTTGGCTCACAGTGTTTTGTGAGGATTTACTTTCTCAAGCCTTTAGAACCACAGAATCATTTTGCTTGGAGAAGACACTGGAGATCATCGACCATAAGGGTTACCTCAGCACTGCCAAATCCACCATTAAACCACATCCCCAAGTGCCACATCCACACATGCTTTAAATACCTCTGGGGTTGATGACTCCACCACTTTCCTGACAGAACTTTTCCAGTGCTTGACAACCCTTCAATGAAAAATCTTTTCCTAATATTTAATCTAAACCTTCCCTGGCACAGTTTGAGGCTGTTCCCTCTCATCCTATTGCTTTTTACTTGGGAGAAGAGACCAATCCCACCTGCCTTTTCATGTGTATTTAGGCACATTGTCTTTCTTACTTTTAGCAAAGGATGTTTTTATTGTAAGAGTTTGCCTCCAGGTCTAAAAAAATTGATTCCTTGTTTGCAGCTCTTAAAGACATAAATTTTAACAACTTAGATACTGACCACCAGAACTGATTATGAAAGAAATAATATCCTTTGCAAAATATTACATCTATTCTTGCTAGCTCCACAGGATCCCCCTTACTAATAACAGACAGGGGAAAGCCCCCAGAACAACAGGAGAAGAACACCTGCAGAAGGAGCTTCCTCCACACACATCACCAACTCTGTAGCTCTGGCCTCACTGTTGAGCAATACCATCTGCACTTCAAGTTTCCTTTTGCCTGAGTTTGTAGAATCATGGAATATCCTGAGTTGGAAAGACCACTGAAGCCCAACTCTTGGCCCTGCACAGACACTCCAACAATCCCATTCTGTGCCTGGGAGCATTGTCCAAACCCTCCTGGAATTCTGGCAGCCTTGGGGCTTTGACCATTCCCTGGGGAGCCTGTTCAGTGCCCCATCACCCTCTGAGGGAAGACCCTTTTACTGATATCCTCTCTAACCCTCCCCTGACACAGCTCCAGCTGTTCCCTCAGGTCCTGTCCCTGGTCACACAGAGCAGAGATCAGGGCCTGCCCCTCCTCTTCCTCTCATGAGGAAGCTGCTGAACTGCTGTGAGCTCTGACCTCAGTCTGCTCTTCTCCAGCTGAACAGACCAAGTGCCCTCAGCTGCTCCTCATGTGGCTTCACCTCCAGACCCTTTACCATTTCTAAACCCTACTTTGGGCACTCTCTAACAGCTTTAGATTTTTCTTATATAGTGGTGCTCCAACAGAAAGAAGCAGCACCTGTGCAGCCCACGGGGATGGCACAGGTCAGGATTTGTGTGCCTGAGCAAAATCCTCTTTCACAGCCTCAAGTGGAACTGACCAGGCACAGGCTGCACCAACCCAGGGCAGGACAGTGAGAGAAGCTCTGTCATATGGAAGAGACACTGCTGAGGTCCGTATGTGTTGTAGAGATTTCATTTCAGTCCTAGCGGGATCTGCTGGAGGGAGGGAATGCCTGGGAATTGCTGGAGCACACTGATTTTTTAGGGATGCTCTTCGAGGTCTCTGTGCGAAAGGAACTCAACCTCGCTCACACCAACACTCCAGGGTGCGAACCAGAGCACCGTGACAAGCAGATCCACTTTGGAAGCGTGTTCCTGGTACTGCCAGAAACCAGCTACAGATNGGGATGCCCTACGAGGTCTCTGTGCGAAAGGAACTCACCTCGCTCACACCAACACTCCAGGGTGCGAACCAGAGCACCGTGACAAGCAGATCCACTTTGGAAGCGTGTTCCTGGTACTGCCAGAAACCAGCTACAGATATGCTAACGCAATACAACAGACTTCAGGTGAAAGTTATCCCTATTTTACGCTACTTTTCACTGACAGAGGTGACTGCTCTCTGACCACTCACAGAGGCCTCTGCCAACCAAAACTATTCCAAGATCATGACGGTTCCTCAGATAAAGTGTCCTCTGTACAGCACCCAGAGAAAGGAACACCAGCCCTGCCAGCCCAGAGACGCGGGCAGGGCACAAGCCCAAGTGTTGCAAAATGGGGAATATGTCAAGATTATCTTAAGTCAGGAAGTTCGTTCATGTAAGGTCTTTGTACATTCCCAAGCCTAACCAGCAAGAATGAAGATCTAACCATTGGAAGAAGGAGCTGCCAGCATCCCTTACTCAAAGACATCCTGGAACGAACATGTTTTAAAGATGTAGTAAATCAGTGTTGATGTATGTCTGTATATACATCGCTAACTTGGCAAAACACTCCAGGCCGATGCATTCTACAGCTGAATTGCATTCACCATAACAAAACAAAGCAAAAACAAAACAAATATTAAAAAATCACGTCTCCATGTCAAAAAAAAAAAAAAAAAAAAAAAAAAAAAAATCCGGCCCAAGTGAAGAAATGTGTAGAAGTCAGCTGCGTGGGAAACTTACAGGCAAAACCCTAAACAATCTTAAAAGAGGTGCCGTGCTTGGAAACTTACTCTAAATTTCCGTGTATAAATAACGGCATGAAAAAGCCGGTGCTAGGGCTTGATTTGCGGTGTTACCACCGAGCAGCCGGGCTTGGGCGGCTCTGAAATACGCCACCGGTGTGTCTCTCGAGTAACCACTGTCCTCCAGCGCACCCGGAGCTGAAGGGGCCGGGGATCGAACCCGGCCCGCAAGGGCAGCGCCATGGCCGCGCATCTCGCGAGAGGCGGCGCGGGGCGGGAACATGGCGGGGCGGGNGGGTGCCGTGTGTGGGGCGTGTCTGCTCGTCTGTGTCTGTCTGTCTGTCTGTCTGTCCGTCCGCCCGTCCGCCCGCGTCGGTGATGTGGCACGGGCGGGTGGTGTTGAGGGGCTGGCGCCCGTGAGGCGCTGCCGTCTTTCCGTGAGGGCGCTGGGCTCTGGTCCTGTGCCCGGTGCCGCTCCGGGGTTCACGGCTAATTCCTGTCGGGCGCTCCTCGCTCGCTGCTCCCGCTCGGTGGAGTTCAGTGGAGGTACCTAGAGCGCCCACACGGAAACACAGAATCACAGAATAGCCTTGGGAAGGAGCTCTGGAGATGGTCCAGTCCGCCCCCCCTGCCGAGGCAGGGTGACCTGGAGTGACACAGGAGCGTGTCCAGGTGGGGTTGGAATGTCCCCGGAGAGGGAGACTCCAGGCCCTCCCTGGGCGGCTGTTTCAGGGCTCTGCCACCCTCAGTGTGCCGAAGTTCTTCCTCTCAGCGAGGTGGAACTTCTTGTGTGTAGTTTGTCCATTGCTGCTTGTCCTGTCACTGGGCAGCAGTGAGAAGAGCCTGGCAATGTCCTCTCGGCATCTGCCTGTGCAGTGGTCACTGTGCTGTATTGCTGTGACAGATGTGTCATCATACTGATGAGATGCTCACTAAAAATCCTTTTTTTTTTATTTGTATTTTTTCAACTTAGTTTGTAGTTCACTGTTTCTGGTACGCACGTAGCCTTGCCTTTCTAAAACTCTAGTATGATTTTTTTTTTCTTTTGGTAGGTAAACATAGTTTAGTATTTTAGGTACAGTGATTCTGGCTTTTCTCTCTGTGTGTGTACATGCCCACGCTTGTATGGCAACCAAGGTTTGATCTTTCTGTGTTTTTAATCATAAGTTTCTGGTACTAAATCAAGGCCGGTTGTAAATCACCAGCTTCTGCTCGTGATCCTACTTGGAAATGAGTAGAGTGATTCCCCTCTCCGAGGATAAGGGAGTGTTTTGCATGAGGTGTGAGGAAACAGAAATGGTCCAGTCCCTCCTGAGCCATGACTGCACGTTTGAAATCTGTTAAGTAAATGTGTCATTTAGCTGCTAAGTTGTAATTCTTGATTGCTTCTCTTCCAGGTTAGGAAAATAAGTAAAAATAGAAGCAGAGAGTAATCAGTTCCCTGTGTTATTATTTGTTTTGCATGTCTTTAATTCACAGTGGTTTAGTTTTTTTCTTTTTTGATTTTGTGAGATTAAAATCAAATCCAAGGTTCTTAACACAGAAGTGTTTATTCTCTGGATAGTGTTGTTCATTCAGATGCTTTCATTACTGAATTCTCTGTATCTTGCCTCTGCATTACACAGGCTTTTCAAATTTGCAGAAAGAATAAGCTGCTTTAGTCCATACATTTCTACTATTTTCAGAACTTCATTCCAAAGATTGCTGTCCCAGCTTTCCATAAGAGGTACTTAGGTAGAGGTAGGCCATGATCTTGATGTCTGTAGTTTGCTTGTTTGCTGTAAGTACTTTAAAGATGCTTTTCCTGGCTTATTTTAAAGGTCTAAAATAAATAAATTCAAAAAAATATTTAGTGCAATTCCCCACTATGTTGAAAATCTGGTTCTTTATTTTATAGGCGTTCAGATGTGCAGGACCTTCACCTGATATCACAGCACCTATAACCTTCTTTCTCATGCACTACTCTGTGTGTGTGTGTAGGCTATGTATGTAATTTTAATGATCTCTAATGAATATCTGCAGCAAGAATTAATAAAAATAAACTACAATTTTAGAAAAGTAACTCCATAGTAAAATAAAACTATTGACATGGCCTGGAGTTATTTTCCTCTGTCAGTGTGGAGCCATCGCCCCTTGTCCTGTCACTGCAGGCCCCTGTCAAGAGTTTCTCTCCACTTTCCTGTGGGCTCCCTTCAGGCACTGAGGTCACCCCAGAGCCTTCTCTGCCCCAGGCTGAACAATCCCAGTTCCCTCAGCCTTTCCTCCCAGCAGAGCTGCTCCATCTCAGAAAACCAAACCCCAAAACCAAACCAAACAAACAAACCCGCCACAACAATGACCCAAAAAAACCCCTCAAAAAAAAAAAAAAACCAAAAAAAACAAACCCAAAATATGCTGATTGTGACAGAACTTCACAATCCCAAAGGAGCTGCTCTGGCTGGATTGCACAACCCTCAGGTGCCGCTTCACGCTTGCTTCAACCAGAATTTGGAGTTTTTTAAGTCGGCAGAGCTCGGATTCCTAGCTGAAGGGTTTTGTGCATTTCGGGTACATACCTTTGGAAAATAAAAAAATGTTAATGGTGATCCTAGAAATCTGAATTCAAGGCAGCCTCTTTCTTCTGCTTTCCTTTGGAAGGGTTTCAAAATAGGAAGCTATTTTATTTTATTAAAATATTTAATAGGAAGTATTTAAAGTTCCTTACTTTTGGAAAGGTTGTGCCAGTTAATGGTAACATCTCTCCGAGTCTCACTTCTTCCCAGACTGTGGAAAGTGTCGCCATAAGCTTTATAAATGCACTTCTTCAATGATATTTTATTTCAAGCCCATTTTACTGTAATATCTTGGTAGCTGAATTTGGATGTTCTTTTTTTAAAAACTGGCTAAATGAGGGCTGACTGACAGCTCTTCCAATGAATTTATTTATTAACACTTGATGTGTATTTATTGACACAAAACTTGTATCTTTCTGCTGATTTTTGGAGAGCTAGTATGTATCCTGCAAACATAGACAGAAAAACCAACCTTGATAGGGGTGAGTGCTCTTGAGGGAGGGCATAATTAGGCCACTAATTTGGAAAGCCTGTCTTGGGCTCGAACTTGTTGCATGTGATGCAAACAGGTGTTGTCTGTGGCTGTTAGGTTTTAAGAATTGTCTGATATTTCTGTACTAGGGGTGGATTTCATCTCGCTTATCTTTAGCTGTCCAAGTCTGAGGCAGTTCCTTTGGTGCCTGTGTAATGACTGACTAGAGATAGGCACTCTTGGGCTGCATCTCATCAAACCAACTGTAGGAATCTATTTTAGATTGAGATGAATCACCCTAGAACTGTTTTATTTCATTTAGCCAAACGTAGGGAATCTATTCTGGGGAGAGATGAATCACCCTAGAAATGTCTTCCTCCCTCCAAGAGGGACCAGAATGGCCTCTTCAGATGTGGACACCATTATTAGTTCAGATGCATCTCACTTTTTATTGGCCCATAAACCTTCTCTGAAAGCTTGTGCTTGCTTAGGAATTGAAAACCTTTGTAGAGAAAACAGCTCGGGAATGTGGCACGGGATTAGAAAATATTATTGTCAGTAACTGGAGAAATGTGGAGTCTCCCAAGCCTTGCATTGCATGGGGTCGATCCAGAAACGTTGCTGACACAGGAATAAGGCTGATTTTGTTTGTCTTTCTATCCCCCCCAAACAGCAGCTTCATGCAGTTTCTTTGCAGTTGTTCCCTTCTTTGCCAACCCTTTGGGGACTCTTAATTATTATTTCTTTTACATTTAGAAAAACACAAGAACAGGGGATGCTCTCGTTATAATATTTTGTTTGCCCAATTATGAAATACACTAAAATTAATGTTGAACTAACTTTTTTTGTTTGTTTATTTCTGCTACACTTACTGGCAAGGAGCTATTTTCCATATATATTTCTACTATTTGGATGGTCTTTGCTTTTTCACCCAGGGAATTATTCTAGTGGGGGAGTTCCTTTATTATTCTCATTAGGTTATCTGTCCCAATGTGCATAATATGCTTTAAAAACATTTTTGAGTTTTAATACAGATAAACATAAAGGCTTAATGCTGAGAGACAGACATAGATTATAATAGACACGTATTTGAGGAACTGTTCTCTTGCCATTAAAATCTGGTTATCAGTATTCCAGGGCATTAGCAATGGAATGAACAGTACTAAAATGTCATTTCTCAGCTGGCATTTTATTTGGCTTGTAAACCAGACTAGTGTAAGTAACAGCCTTTAGGGTGGTGAAGCAAAACATTAATAAAGTTAACAGAAACTGTTTCTAGTAGTTTAAGAATTTACTCGTGATTTTGGTTTTATAGAAGCATCGACTTATAATAAAGATTGGTCTTTCTGAATATTATTTTTCATGAAGCAAGTGTGCTGTGGAATTGGGAACTATTTCATTTTGCTTCGTGTGTGTTTAGAGGTGTTTGTTTTGATGCCAGTGGTATGAAAATATTCAAAGAAAATGCAAGTATAAGAAATTCAGCCAGGTAAAAATCCAATTTTGTCCCATCATAGAAGCCCACCCTGGTTATTTGGGTACATCCGAGACCATTTTCTTTGTGAACCCAAGGATGGTTAAATCCTTTATCCAGCTCTCCCAAAGTGGTGCAGCCAGAGCAGGAAAGAAATTTTTCATCACAGTCCACACAAGGTTGGGACACTCTCCAGGGAGAGAGTGAGCACCCTGGAATCATCCAGTATCACAATGATGGCTGTTATGGAGCCCTCAGAGATTATTTTCCACCATCCTTTCTGACTTCTCAAAGCCACCTTGGCTTTAGGAGCTGTTCCTGCCCACTTCTTGCTCGGTGAGTGATGGGTATTAAAAAGATTTGCTCTCTTCTGGTAAACTCCTCATAATCACTGTTCTGCTATGCTTAGTCATTCTGAAGCTTTAAATTTATTTCTCTGTTTGTTTTCTTTTGCATTGTTGATGGGGGGGGTTTGAGTTTGGTTCATGGGGTCTTTTTTTAAGAATATATAAGAATATATAAGAATATAAGCTGCGTGTGTAGATTCTTAACCTTAAACTTTTGTCCAAGATCAGCCGCCCATCGTGTCCTAGGGATAGTGTTAAGGATTCAGTTTAACACCCAATAATTGCAGTGCAGAAATTCTTACTAGGTCACTGTCACCGGTAATCTGGACATATTTTGTTTTCTCAGTTAAGAATAACAAAAATGTTATTTATTACTTTTACTGCTAATAAAAGTAGAAGAGATAAGTGCATTATTCAGAATCTGTTGCTTGGGTGTGAGGGAAAAAAAACCTAGTTGCTTAATAATATTGAAGATAAATTGGAAAAGCTCTAAAAGAGGCCTTGGATTTTGTTGCTTTAAAGGGAAGTGTTTGGAAAGCGTGCTGGCCATCTGTGTGCAGAGCAGTATTTAGGTCAGTGGGTCTGTGCTGTCCTGCTTTGTTCTAGGACGAACCGAGTTGTTGTCCTGAAAGCATTCTGGTCTCAGAACCATGTAGGTTACTGTTTAGTAAGTACTCTTTAATGAATATTCATCAAGACTGCTTATACTTCAATAGCTTAATCAGGAATTACAGGATGTTGTGACCTGGGTGAATTAAAACTGCTCTTTTTAAATAAAAATTCCGTTGGATTTGTTGGCATGTTTTGTGTGTTTTGGAATTGTGTTAATAACAGAAATATAAAATAAGACTCTTAGGGAGACAGATCATAAAAAATATTTCAGACATCCGCCACTGTGTCCTTATAGTATTTACCATGTCATTTCTTTTAATATATTTTAAACAACCATAATTGGAATGTGATGTGTATTTGAAATAACTAGATATTCTTGCTGTCACAGATGTCCAAAGGTTGTCACCTATTTGTCAAGTATTTGTTGATTCTTTGTTTTCACCTCTTTTTTTTTTGAAACTTCCTGTATGACTTAATGAGTTAAAGAGCTTTCTAAAATAAAACAGGGGCTGACTCTGTGTTCTCTGATTTGATAGAGAGAGGATTAGTGGAAGACCAGACAAGCTGTTTTGGAGTATTAGCCTATTTTCATTTAACTCTCCAGAGCTGTATTCCAACATCAAATGAAAAGGTCATTTTTCGGGTGTGAGATGTGTTTACCTCTGGGAGGGGAGAAATTATCCTTTGTATCATTGTTTTTGCATATTTCTACATTTTTGCAAACAGCAAAAATGCTAAAAAAAGACAGAAGGCTCACAAGAAAGCATCCAGGTTTTATTTTTTTTTTTTTCTTGTAGGATTTTCAGAGTACTCCTCTTGGTTTTTGCTCCCAGGTAGAAGCAGGGGATGCTTACATCCTTAAATGACATTTCTCATCTGTCCTCAGTGGCACACCAAGCCTAAAGGAATTCCTGCCTTTGCTGAAACAGAGTTAATCCTGGCTCTTTGCCCAAGCATCAGCTGGGTGATTCTTTGTGATAGCTGTGTTCAGACAGAAAAACAGTGTGACAGTGCTTGTGTTACTCGACACTGTTCTCCTTTCCCAGTGGGTTGCTAGGATTCCTTTGGCTTGTGACTTCTCTGTTCCTCCCAGAAACAACAGTTTTCCTTGAGGAGAATTGTCAAGGGAACTTGACAAGTCTTTGAGACTCTTCCAACTTCCGTGGCAGATGTTGGGTGTAATTGTGGATTTTTATGTCAGGAATGTGATTATAGCAAATTGCCATTCTTTGGATATCCCGATTGATTGAAAATCATCGTTCACAATATATTTTTCATTTGAGCCCCAGCATTTGGATCTGCTGACAAATGGCAGGGCTGATGATTTCGCAGCAGGATGTCTGAGTGCTGGGGGATTTATGTGCCAAGGCTGTGTGAGGAGAGAGCTGTTTTATTTTATATTGCCCCGGTGTGTCGGTGGGGTCAGCTTGTAGCAGTGCAAACCTTGGCTTTCTGTGCCAGAGACACAGAAGTGGCACACAGACACTTTTGTCACGAGGAGGGTGGGAATGGCTGCAGAGTGATGCAGCTCTTGCTGGACACTGAGCCTTTATTCTTGCTGACAGATAAATTCTTGGTGGATGGGAGCCCGTGCGTGTCCTGCGGAGAGCCAAGCCTCATGAATCCGGTCACCAAACCTGCCACCACCACTTCTTTCAGTGCTGCTGTGCCTGACATTCCAAGGAAACGCAAGGGAAGTGATTCTGATAACCAGTAAGTGAATCAAATCTCTTTGCCTCAAATCTCAGACATTCGTCTGTTATCTATGCAACACGGTCACTGTCTTTCCTATTCCTCTTCCTTCCTTCTTCCTAATCCTCTTTCCTTTGTTTATTTCCATTACTTTTACAGTATCTTCCAGATGTGTTCTTTGACAGTCACCAATTGCTAAAAATAGAAAAAAATAAGCCTTAAATCCAAGGGATATCTGTAGGATTCTGTAATGCCGTTTCCTGGCCTGAAGTGTCTGGATAATGTGTCTCTAATGCTGAAATTTCAATCCTAATCTTTTATGGGTTTTTTTTTTCCTTCTTTGCCTACTAGTAAAGGCAAGTCCTTAAGTTGCTTGAATTCTCCTAGGAAAATACTGGAATTTTACCTTCAAGCATGAAACAAGATTACTGGTTAAACTGTTTGATCTAGAACTGCTGCTTCAGTGACCAGAGCAGCCGTTTCCTTAAATACGGAGACAGACCTGTGACCTAAAAATGGGGACTGTCCTCTTGTGCTCAGTCTTTTTAAGTGGGTCATACTTGACTGCTGAGGTAACACTGTCAACTCTTTTATCCTGTTCTGTAACTGCCAAACAGATGCCATTTAACAAAAAAAAAGTGATCTGTTCAAAGCCTTGTAAACCAGGCAGAAGTAAGGTTCACAAGGCACTACAAATATCTCTAAACTAATGTGGAAAATCCGTATTTTAAAAGGTGGGGAAGAGGAGATTTACATGTATTTGTGATTATTAAGGCAATTTTCTTTAATCACTGCTTCTTCCATATGTAGCCCGTTGATCTACAGAATGTGGGTGTTGATGGAATTGTCAACTTGGAGATTCAAGGGTATCATGTGGATAACTGAAAACTCCTGCAATATGTTCATTTCTGGGGGAAATAAAAGTCTCCATTCTTTTTCAGTATCACTTGTTGATTTTTACCTGTTTAGTAAAAGTGTTGATTCCTCTGTAATGCTACCCTGAAGTTTAGATCTCTCTGATAAAAAAAAAATTAATGTCTGAGTTGAAAAATTAATTGAAAAAGTACTGGCTAATAATTAGTAGTACTTAGGTTCTAGGACTAACGATCTCACTGAAAATTACCAAGCAAGTGAAGTTACCATTAAAATTTTTCTGTGACTTTGGTTTTTTGTGTCCATCAAGTCATCTTGTTGTGCTTCAAACTCCATTTTGCTTACTTTATGATCTGTTTCTGCAGGGACACAGTTGAAGTTGATGGTGATCCTCAGAAAAGGTACTTTTTAAATGAATTAATCCATTTCTCTCTTGAGTTCTGTGAACTTGCCACACTTTGCTGTTTGCCTAGATGAGCTGTGGGGTTCTTTGAGGAGTGCTTCATCCCAGGGCAGGTCTGTGTGTACAGCACAAGGTGATAAACATCCAGCTAAGGAACAGGATGGACAGGTCCATCCAATGCTAAGGGGTCCTGATAGTTCTGAGGTAATGCTCTGCTTCCAGCTTTACCAGACTTGCTGTTAGTATTGAAGTTTAGAATGGGAAGGAGTGAAAAGTTCTAGTTCAATAAGAAGACAATAAGGGAGGTGAAGGAAAGCTCTGATATTCTTCTAGGGCTGGTGAATGTAAAACTTTTTGTTTGGTCGTTTTAACCTTTTAAAGTGCATTTTAAATTAGAACTGTTATTAATAATAACTGTTTTAAAATAATGTTACCAGGTGGCTATGCAGCACAAGCAAACCCTTTCTAGAATATATGTGCCAGGAAGGTTTTTAATTACATGATTACTTTGTTGCATTTTCTTTTTCTGTATCTGGATACCTTACTTGGGTAATACTTGTTTGTAAGTAGCCATGCAGTGTTTTTATAGAGCAGGCTGCTTCACTTGGAAGGGACCTACAATGATCATCCAGTCCAACATCCTGAGCACTTCAGGGCTGACCAAAGGTTAAGGCATGATAGAAAGGGCATTGTCCAAATGCCTCTTAAACCCTGGCAGGCCTGGGGCATTGACCACCTCTCTGTAGGAAGCCTGTTCCAGTGTTTCCCCACCTTCTTGGTACAGAAATGCTTCCTAATGTCCAGTCTAGACCTCCCCTGAGCTTTAAGCCGTGTCTCCTATCCTTGGATATCTGGGAGAAGAGCTCAGCACCTTTCAGTGCACTTCCTCTCCTCAGAAAGCTTCAGAGAGCGAGGAGGTGACCTCAGTGTCCTTTTCTCCAAACCAGACAAACGAGGAGTCCTTTGCTACTCCCCACAGGACATTCCTTCTATCCCTTTCATCAGCTTTGTTGCCTTCCTCTAAATTCACCAAACACCTTCTCACATTTTGGGGTCCAGAAGTGCACGCCATATTCCAGGTGGAGGCACAGCAGCACCGAGGACAGCAGGATAATCACCTCTGCCCTCTGACTGCTTTCAACTGCTGTCAGCCAGCACCTCCAGGTCCCTTTCTGCAGGGAAGTCACTCTTCGAGACATAGCTTCAAGTGTAAAAATCTTTCTTTGGGGTTAAATTCCTTGTTCTTCATGGATTTTTTCTATGGTGCTCATGATTGAAAGTGTGACTAAAAAAAAAAACTACTTTTCTGCCTTTAAAACATTTGCTTCCATTTTAGAAGAAATGGGAAAGTATATTTAATAAATCAATTGAGAAAGTAGAGATTTTTCTGATTAATACTCATTCTGTCCTTTCTAGTTCCAATTAAATATACACATATTATAGCCACAAAGTGGAATTTCACCATCTGTTCATGTACTGAAGGTAGTTTTAATTTAGCTATTCATATCAGAAACCACAGCTGTTAGGACAGAGGCTATAAAAGTCCATTGAAGGCTGGGGCTGATTGCTTGAGCAGAAAATCTGTGCTGGATTTTTTCCCCAAGTGGAGCTCCTGAGGAAAAAATATAGTTAATTATTAGGGCACATGCTGCATTGCTGCTGGTCTGGCTCCTCCTTACCTCTTCTCTTATGGTCAGAGAATGTAAATTCAATTGGAATTCACAGTACATGGATATTTCTGCTAAGTTTCTTTTCAAATGGAAGGAAGATACTAGTTATTGCTGACTGATCTAAATCTGAAACAATTTAAATGAATGAAAGTCTTGGGGTGTTGTGAGCCAAACGTCCTCCTGGGTTTGGGTTTATCAGGCTGTCTGGGAGATTGCTGGGTTCCAGTGAAATCTCAGATTCCGCATTGTTAATTTGGCTTCTGGATCCTCCCTGGGGTCAGCGCTCAGTTACAGGTGGCAGCAGCTTTTAGCACCTTTCCTCAAGCTGTAACCTCTAAGAATACTCCTGCTTCCATTTCCTCCTGGGACACAGCTGCTGTCTGCTTGGCCTCTCCTCTCGATCCTCACGATCCCAAGGCCATGAATTCTTCACCAAGAGTGGTGAACAGCGCAGTGGTCATAAGGAAGGGAAAACTCAGTGCCCTTGTTTGAAGCATTCTTTATAGTTCCCTGTTGCAGAGTGTTCATTGTGCTGCAGACACTTATGACTGTGTTTCGTTTACAATTTTATTACTTTATGACTTCTCAGTCATTGCTGTATGAAAAATAGCTTAGGTTTTTTTTTTGTTTGTTTTTAAAATATAATTTAGGATTTCTTATTTTATAATTTGATAATAAGATATTAGAAGTAAAAACATGAATAGATAATATCTTATAACATTTTAAACAAAAAAATAAAATCAATCTAGTCTTGAATTATTTGGATGTTTGAATAATGTTGTTGTCTCCAGAATAAAAAAGCCCCCATACTTATGAACTCTCCCTTTAATATGTTCACACAACCGTGAATATTGCCAGCTGTGCTCTGGTCTCTTATGCATCACTTGCTAGGTCAGTTATGGTTTGTTTTGTGGGTTTGCTTTTGGTGGAGCCACAGTAAATTTGTAGCATTTTCTATCTTCTGCAATTTGTGGGAGGAAAGTGCCTGGTATTAAACTTGTAATGTAAAACTTTGTATCTTTTTTTTCTAGGAGTGAAGATGAAGAACATGTAAAAGTAAAAGATTTCAGGTAGTAATTTTCAATAGAAATACGTTTTGCCAGTGAATACTGAGATTCACAATAGTAAAATATGAGTTTTTGACTAACATTCATTAAAACTATCAAATATTTAACGGTAAGCTTCTCCTTTTCCTTGCTAAATGTATAGTGATTTTTAAATCCTCCTTGGGAATTTCATTTGCTAATAGTTTTGATAAAAGTTGCTTCAGGATATCTCAAATGGCTTGGCAGAAACATGTGGTTGAAGTTTTTAAGGTGAGATTAAATGCAGTACACCTAAGTCATGTACAAGCAGCTGATCCTTCACCTCTATAAATTTAAGAATTGTTTTTTCTAGATTTGTCTGCTTCTGGGGCTATTTAGAATTTATTCCACATGCAAATGGATTTGGCTAAAGCACGATCAAGATTTCCTGTACTGGAACATGCTTTTATATAGGGAATTATTCAAGTTTTGCCATTGAACTTTGAATTTACAGAAACTGAAATGCACATAGAGCTCTTGCAACATTTGAAATATTGTGTGACCACAGTTCAGCCGAGCAAATATTTTAAACTACAGACAAACCACGTAGTTAAACCAGAGCTGTGCTGTAAAATGGATTTTAAAATAAGTGTTTCATTTTTCCTGTGTGCAGGGATGTCAAGCAGTACATAATCCACTCAGCATGCTGTCAGAAGTATTATTTATATAGTATGCTAGCTAGTAATTATGAAGTGTTCCTGTAAATGAAACAAAATTAAAAGAAACTAAAACGTTCCAAGATATATTTACAGTTTCACTTCAAAATTATTTTTTCTTCACAGAGTATCCCAGATTGCTCTATAAGATTGTTGTACATTGCTTTAATGGCTTTTATGTGGTATTTTTAACTTTTTCCCTCAACTTTTTGGTGCATTAGTTGGAGGGAAAAAGAATGAGTACAAAGGTGTCTGGAGGTTTGCTTATCAGTTACGTCCTTCCAGTATTTCTTGTCTCGAGCTTGTTGTGGAACCTGCTTTTCTCCCTTCACCTTTGTGGCTGGGGCAAGCAACAGAAGGCTTTTTCAACCATCCAGTCATCCCTTGAATTTTTGCACCTGCCTATAAGATTTTTTATAACTTCTTCTTGACCCTTGGAGATGTGGAAGGTTGTTGCCTTTCTTGGAATGCTTGTATCTATCTTTCCGAGGTTCACAGTTCAAGGAGCATACACAGGATATTACTTGATTGTTGCATACCTGACATAAAGGAAGAGTTGTGTGAACCCACAGATCTGAGTATAACTCAAAAAATTAAATCTAAAAAAAGGCTTTCGAGAGACAAAAGCTGAATGCTTGGCAGAATGACCCAGAATTAGTTGTGTGGCAAAGGCATTCTTTTTTCTTTCTTTTTTTTTTTTAATTTGAAAAGAAAAAAGTAGTCAGGTAGATCTTTAAAACTGTACTTTGTTGTTTCTCAACAGGCCAGGTGTAGTTAACTTTATTACCTTTAATAGTTTCTGTTGCAGTATGCCTACGAGGAAAGCTTTTGGAGATCAATTAACCAAAACTTATTCCTCATTTTGCATAGCTATACTACTGTGTCTGGTCTCAATCAGAAAGAAAAATCATCTGTGTTTTAATTGAGCAGCTGGCTTGTCTTCTGGGCAAGGAGGAAGAGAGTGAAAGAAACTTTCCTTGATCTGCTGGAGGATGTTAGAGGGGAGGAGATGAGCTGAAAAGCTGACATAGTGCACTAGAAAGAGGTAAAGAAAAGGTGACCTGAGCTATGAATGCACTTGTGATGTGCAGTCATGTGCCCTAGAAGGAGTTTTCTGATGAAAACTGGCTGACAAGAGAAGCTCTTACAGTGTCTGAGTTCTTGACAGGCTTACCAAGAGATGAAACCTGAGACAGCCTTTGTACCACCTTATCAAGAAAGAGAAAGCTTTCTGAGATACTTCTGGTAAATTAAATGAGGCACAGCTTTTTCTTTCAGTTTCCACTCCATCTCTTAGAAGCACGTGGAAAAGTGATGTTTATTGCTGTGGGGTTTTTTAAAAGGCAGCAGAATGAACACCCTATCTTAGTTAGACAGGCCAGGAAGAGCGGGGAGCAGGAATGTCTTTCATTGATTCCCACTGACATCAAGAGTTCTCTGGGATACACTGAGGTGTGTCCCAATTATCACTTGCATGGCAAGGGTCACAAGAAGGGTGTGACCTTTTATAAGTCTTCATAACTTCTTGCTCCTGCTAAATATAATCAAATTGTTGCTTGAGATCTCTTCTCCTCCCTATTATTGGGACCATTTTGTCTTTGTTGACATTAATCCAATTCAATTGTCCAATACAAGTAGCATATGAAAAACTCTTTCAGTGCAGTAGTACTTTTGATAGTTCCATTCCCAAAATAAATTGAATATTATTATGTGTTGTACATCACTTTTAAAATTTTTTTTTTCTTCTTAGAGAGGCTCACAGTCAAACAGAGAAAAGAAGAAGAGACAAAATGAATAATTTGATAGAAGAATTGTCTGCCATGATACCACAGTGCAATCCCATGGCCCGAAAGCTGGACAAGCTCACGGTGCTACGGATGGCTGTGCAGCACTTGAAGTCTTTAAAAGGTGAGTTTAGGAAATGTCATCCTGTAAATCCTTGTTCTAGTAGGAGTTATAGTGTGTATCTTCCTGGATTTTAAATAAATCAAGAGATGTTATTTTACATTTCCTTACTGTATTTAGTTCTGAGTCCTCTCCTCATTTAAATGTACACGTCTATAGCTGTCAGAACGTCATTTTAAATTTTTGCTTAGTATAGCAGAAAAAAAAGCCACCCTTCAGTGTCTGATATTTTCTGTCTTCTCAGGGCATGCCTTTCTCTGGGGTCACTGTTTAATTCTTTTTAGAAAATAAAGGAGCCAAAAGGAAAGTTGCAAGACAGACTTTAACAAAATGGTCAAAGAGTTTGATTACATTAAAGTCTTAAAAACCCTCACATGTTAGAGAGTAGCAAGAAACAGAAGCTTCTGATAGCCTCAGTCAGCAAGCAAAGTAAATAATCTCAGGGAATGGTTTAGTGTGGGGATCAACTCAGGAAATACTCATTGCTCTCCTTTTGCTATTGCTAGGTTTGGGGATTTTTTTTTCCTCCCTCCCAAAAAAATAGATCCAAATACAAATTCCATATTGCAGAGTCTATCAGCTGCACACAATATTTGGAGGTTTTGGCACCACTCTTTCGAAATGATTATGTGATCAAGTCTAAGCAAAGATCAAAGACCCTCTGCATTGCAAAACCCACTTATTATGAATAAACTGATGTAATGAGAACCCAGTTAGTTTTGGGTCTAAGAAGTGTATAAAATTAATTATGTTGCTACAGTAATAGAATCATAGAATGGCTCAGCTGCAAAGGGTTTTGAGGGTTTTCTGAAGACTGAGAGTTTTGCGTGAAGAAACAATGTGACAAACCAGCAGGGCAGTAACTGCACTTGCAGTTTAAACAAGAAATCTTCAGCTCAAGCATTTGTATTTTAACAACAGGATGTGAAAACTGGACTTCACTCAGCACAGTTGTATTTACCTCAAAACGAATGGTTTAAGAGAACACAAGATACTATGTGGCACTATAGTGAATTGTGAAATCGCCTGAAATGTTCAATTACAAAAAATGTAACAAGAAAAAAGTACCAAAATTTGATGGATGAAAGTGTAATGGCCAAAAGTTATTTAATAGAGTACTTGCCATGGGTGCTAGAACAGTACATGCAGTGAGTCAGTCTCACTATATTTAGTTAGACATTTAACTACAATAGTCCGTTTTTTAAATTATTTGGCTGTATAGTATTAATGAAGCATTATTAATGCCAAAAGATAATCGATGACATTAAAATTATTCTGTTTCAGCAAAGAGAATTTAGTTAAGAGGTCTGAAATATACCTGTGAAATGTTTCTAGAAAATTCAGTTCTCATAATACCATTTCTCTAGCAGTATATTAATGACATCTTAACAAAAGATTCCTTGATTTGTTAATTAATGGACAAGAAAAAAACAGTTATGCGTCTGTTTTCATTACCAGTGTATGCTTGAGATTTGTTTTAATTTTATTTTTAGACTTTCTAGAACCTTGAATTTTTTTTTTTTTTTTTTTTTT
>VWZN01003344.1:63760-81086 GCA_013396955.1 Regulus satrapa
TTTTTTTTTTTTAATTCAGCTGTTGGGGTCATAGAGAAAAATTCTGAAAGACATAACAAGTATAACTCTGGTAAAAGCGAATTTAAAATGTAACTTTTAACATGATCTCTGTGAATCATCCCTTTTCCAGGTTCCAGTAGCTCCTACTCAGAAGTCCGGTATAAACCTTCATTTTTGAAGGATGATGAACTGCGACAGTTAATCCTTAGGGTGAGTGGAAGGAAACTCTCAGATAAATCATGGCCTTGTTAAAGCTTGAGTTTTTAGTTGGACAGCGCTTTTTCTCCCATCTTTTTCTTCTCCAAGCAAGTGTTTTGTTGTATTGAGTTCTAAACTCTGTGTGCTAACCCAGGTTTTCAGGAAGGTGTGCAGAGAGGGTTTGGGAGCACGGCAGGCAGCAGCCCTGGAAGGGACAATAATCTCTGTACAGTTTGCTTGTTTAATACATTCATTCTTAAAATCTCCATGCAACTGCAGGGAGTGCTGCCAATTATGCAGGGACATCTTCAAAATTGTTTATTCTCCTTCATGTACATGTTTTAAAGACATACTTCAAAAAAAGGTACAGGAAATACCTGGAATAAAATCTTCCCTTTTGTTTGCACACTTCATCACAAACCCACACGTTCACGCCGAGGTTTGTGGCTTTTTCCTTTGGTGCAGTAATGTTTTGCCAAGATCTGTAAATGGCTCCCAAAAGCAGCTGTTCTGTAGCTAGACTTTTGCCAAAGCTGTGTTTAAGAAACTTCAGCTGTGTGTGTTTGAAGGCCTCATTTGGTCCTTGCAATCCTAATTGCTTTTTTAATAAAACCATCCTATTCTCCCCTCTGCCATGGGCAGGGACACCTTCCACCATCCCAGGTTGCTCAGAGCCCCAACCAACCTGGCCATGGACACTTCCAGGGATCCAGGGGCAGCCACAGCTTCTCTGGGCAGCCCGTGCCAGGGCCTCACCACCCTCACAGGGAACAATTTCTTCCTCATATCCAATCCAAACCTCCTCTCTGTCAGTGTGAAGCCATTATCTCTTGTCCCTCTCCAGCTTTCTTGTATGTAATTTTAAAAATCAGATTTCAAAATGTGCTTCCTTGTAGTCATTAATAATCATTGTTTAATTTAATTATGTGTTTTTAAAGACAATATCTTTATATTTTCAGGCTGCAGATGGATTCCTGTTTGTGGTGGGATGCAACAGAGGAAAAATTCTGTTTGTCTCTGAATCAGTTTGCAAAATACTTAATTATGATCAGGTGGTTATTGTTGTTTCTTGTTTGCTTTTACCTTGCATTTCCTTAGGAATTTTGAAACTTTTATATTTTATTCTATATTACTCAAACCATTCCTTGTGTATAATTTCTTGGAATTTCTTCGATTTAACCTTATTCAGTGTAAAGCTGAATATCCTGTAAGAAAATATGTGCAACTACATCAGTGTTCCTAACCTGAGGAACAGCACCAGATTTCAGCTGATCATCCTTAAGAAAACTGCCAGTCTGAGAGGATCATTTCAAGATGTCCTAATTTCTGTGTGCAAGAGATTTTCTTTCGCACAGTGAAGTGATTTGGGTTTGGTTTTTTTTTAGGCCAAGGCAAATGGGTAGTTCAGCAGCAGAACTTAATTAAAGCTTTCCTTAGTGATAACTTTATGCTTGGATGCACCACATCATCCACAGTAACTATCCAAGTGTGCACCTTTAGCCTGAAAGAAACTGGGAGCCAGCTTCGCCTGTAGAATAAGGAAAATTAGAAAAATAGAGCTACCTTCCACTAGCTGGTGTTTAGCATGATGGGCAATTACCACAAATAATCAAGGGATGATAATTTGTTCTTGTATCAATGACTTCTGTTTCACAAACAGAGGCTAAAACAGTGCTGCCATCTGTCTACTTCTGTAACTTTGAAACCATTTGTGCTATCTTCATTTTCTTTATAAATATACAGATAACCAATCTGGACTCTTTCATAGATTTATTTTTATATCTTTTTTTTTTTTTAGTGCAAAACTATCTTTTTTATTAAAGTGAAATGAATCATCCTAGGGGTATAAGCATAAAGCAGAGTTGTTTGGTTGGTTTTTTTTTTAAATTCTACACTGCTTTTGTTCTAGAACTAGAAGTGCCTTTCTGGAGTCACTCATGTTAGACACACCTACTTCCAAACTCTTAATCTGGATCTCCTGTGTTCCAGACAAGGAGATCCAGAGGACTTTAATAAACCCCATGGATTTATTAGCTCATTGGGGAGTTGTTCTAGGTTCTCAATCTCATGCTGCAGCTTAATCTGGTTTGTTACACCTGTAGATTTTGGCGAGGCTGCTGTTGGGCTGTCTCAGCAGCACTCAGCATTTCCCCATTGCATTAGGATTTCATGGGGACTGGGAAAAGGCAGGAGGCTGGGTGTTTATCCTGAGTTTGAGTCTAGAATAGAGCTTGGCAACGCAGCTCATTTCTGTCCTTTGATTTGGCTGCTGTGCTGAAGGTAAGCAGTGGAAAACCCAAACCAGCTCACTTCTGTGAGAATTCCTTCCTGTTCCAAAAGCAAGTGGTGCAGCAGGTCAGTTACTTGGGATGAGCAGAGTGAGCAGGCAGAAGGCATCCCTATAAATATCCTCTGCTAAGGACTGCTGTGGTGAGCTGAGCCCCGTGTCCAGCCTGCTCCTGGCTCAGTGGTGCCAGTTTGTCCAACCAAATTAGAGCTCAGAGTCGTTAGATAATTGATTATTTCATCCTCCTTCCCCAATACTCTGAGAGTGGAGTTACTTGGTGCAAAACTTTCTTTGGCTAGAACCAGGAACTGCATTTCTTACATAAATGCAATTGGTTGTACAGAACTCGTTTAATGTCCAACTGAATCGGCTGTTTTTCAAAGGGAAGTAACAAACAATGTTTTTACTACCCTTTTAAATAAAAATTATGTTAAACAATGACAAATGAAATGTAAACAAAATATTGATGTTTGAGTAACAGTGGTATTTTTTTAGTGGTGTAGACAGTTGTTTTCCTGAGATAAGTAATGTGTGGGGTCCTGTTCCAAAATGGTATGGTTCTCATCTCTTTTGGGTTTTCTTGTTTGTTGGGGTTTTTTTGTTTTTTCTTTCAATAGGCCAGTTTAATTGGACAAAGTTTATTTGATTACTTACATCCAAAAGATGTTGCAAAAGTTAAGGAGCAACTTTCTTCATCAGACGTCTCACCTAGGGAGAAGCTCGTAGATGGCAAAAGTAAGTCAGAGCTGAATGTGCTCGGATTTTTTCAGGAGCTGTTAATGAATCTAATTATTAGTCAGGATGTATTCAGGTGTTTGTATGGCTGTATGGATGAACAAATCTGAGTTATTTCTATGAAACAAACATTTGAATGCATATTTGCTGATAAAAATGCATTTAGAGTTGAAAAGCTAGCCCAGCAAAAGACTTGATTTTAGATTGTAAGAATTACTGAAATTCTTAAGATGTGAAATTGCTGAAATCACTGTTAAGCATTTGCCAAGATGTGGTCTGACATTCTTCCTACCAGCATACTACTTTTTTTTCTTGTATTTGCTAGGTCTTGTCAATACAAAAGACCTGATGTAGTCGAACATGGGAAAAAATACTTCAATATCAAGAATCACTGTCTTCTCTGAAAATGCTAAGTGTCAATCCCAATGTCACCAAACCTTCTTTAGTTTACAGTTGTTTCTAATAAGGAAAGCATTGTGTACTGTGCAGCTAATTCCTATTTTATAGCTGGCTTTTGCAAGCATCTTTGCAATTCTTCCTTGTACCAAATACAAGGGGAAAGTCTATAAAGTACCTGTAGTAAAATTGTATTAAGAATATCACAAAGGGTTTAAAAATAGTTTAGTAGTTCTTTCTGATTTTGGAATCGTGTTTTCTTTGCCCTATTTAAACTGTTAGACTTTTTTAATTGTAAGGCAGCTAAATAGTAAGGACAATGTACTGGGAGGTAAATGCAGAAAGCATCTTGTTTTCTGAAGTTTTATTGCTTGGTTTTGGGTTTTTTTTTTAACTACTTTACTAAATATTTGTAAGCTGGCTTGCAAGTACACACAGATTTCCAAGCTGGACCAGCTCGGCTGAATTCTGGTGCTCGACGTTCCTTTTTCTGTCGGATAAAGTGTAGCAGGACCACAGTCAAAGAGGAGAAGGAGTGTTTGCCCAATCCAAAGAAGAAAGGTATTCAAAGAGTGGAGATGAAGTGGGGGCTTTCTCTCTTGAAATTTGTTTAATTTCCGAGTTGCTAATGACTTTTTAGTTCCTACTCATCTTACCAAGGAGCTGTAGAGCAGTGTAAATATGAACCAGGGACACCTTTTGAAAAACAGTCTAATTGGACTCTTTCTCCTCCCGGTGCCCTCCTGGAAAGAGGGAGGGAGGAACGTGAGGTACAGTGGCTTTATAGGAGTGTGTGGTCTGTTGTGGTCAAATTTGAGAAGTCTCAGGGAAACATTTGAAAGAACTGGAGCAGATCAGAAGAATGAAACTAAATTACTTATGTCTTGAAGATAACTGGGAATAAAGCCTGCAAACTCCATTATTTTGAAGGGAAAAAAGCAAGTAAACCTACTTTATTTTCTGATTTACTTTTTGTATTGTGTGCGTTTAAAAGTATGAATTTTCCTTTTTTCCCCCTTTTCGTAGTAAAGTTAATTTATCAGTGTAATTCCATTCATTTTCCCAGTAATTTTACTTTAGTTCATATTTTCGTATGCCTGTGGAGCAGTATAATCCTGTCAGGATTCCAATGAAAATTTAAATTTAAATTTTAAAATGCAACTTCCAGCTTTTGCTTTAATACCTTAGTATTAATTTTTGCAAGGTGTGCTGAAATTGTTTGATCCTGAAAAAATCCTCCAAGCTCTGTTTTTCAATGTAACCTGTTACTGTTGAGATACACCACAAATTTTAAGAGGCCCATGATTGTAAGGAAATGGAATTTGGTATCCCTTGATGTGCCAGGTAACTCAGTGAGATAAGAATTTACCTTCTGCAAATGTTTACTGGGACAGCAGTTTTGAGAGAAGGCACCTGAGCAACTGTGACAAAATCATAGTGAGATATCTCAGTTTCTCATTGTGCAGAGTTGATCTGTGGTTTTTTTTGGAACAGAGAGGAAAATGAAAGCTATGGAAAGCATCCTGTTCAGCATAGAGATGTCAAGAATGCTTTGGCTTTTTTTTTGAACAACAGCTACTGTAGGACACAATGTCAAGCCTTGGTGCTTATGTGAGGGCGTTTTCATGTTATTTAGAGAGCAAAAATGACACTGCATGCTGGAATTTAAGATATTTAAAGTATTTGTATTCCCATAAAACTTCAGAAACCTGAGATAGATAGAAAATATGCTGGATTGCTTTGGATTGTTCTTGACTGATTCTTTCAACAACGGCAGGGAGCGTATGTTCAGATCATTGTGCTCACCAAAAGTAAATTGATTTGGAAGCTATAGAGGGCCTCAGGTTCACAATCCATATTAAACCATATAAAACCAAAGTGATCCGTGGGTTATTGCTTTCTTTTCTGTCTTAACTTGTGTTTGACCTGCCAACACCCATAACTCGTCTTCCTAAATCTTACATAGGGTTAGAAGCTCTCTCTGCAGGTAAAGCCCAAATTGAATAGAACAAAATTATTTGAAAAATACTCTGTAAAATTATCGATAGCTTTGTACAGTTGGTGTAGGTAAGCATGAAATATAGTTGCTGGTCTGACAGCCAACAGAATAAAATAAGTCCTTTGGTTTACTCTTTGAACAATAACTGCTTCTTATTTAATTTCTTTCTATTAGATCACAGAAAATACTGCACCATTCACTGTACTGGGTATTTGAAGAACTGGCCTCCTAATGAGGTGGGAGTAGAAGAGGAAAATGATATAGAAAAGGACAGTAGTAACTTTAACTGTCTTGTTGCAATTGGGAGGTTACACCCTTATATTGTTCCACAAAAGAGTGGAGAGATAAAAGTCAAAGCAACAGAATTTGTTACACGATTTGCCATGGATGGAAAATTTGTTTATGTAGATCAGCGGTAAGCGTTTTGTTCTTTAATGAAGAGAAATGACACAACTGCTTCCATTTTCTGATACTTTGTCAAAACTGTAATTTCTCCATCAGGATAGACGTGTTCTAATTTGAATGATCAAGTTTTGAGCATTTTCTGAGAATTCTCAAAAAGTTCTAATTGTCAAAATGCTTTTCTGCTCTGCACAAGAAGCAGTTAATGCTTAAACTATGTGTACTTGGGCTTTGTTTTTTTTCTCAAATAGTGCATAATGTATAGAAGTGTATTGTCCTATAGAAAATGGACTCATTCATAAAGAAAGATCTCAAGTTAAAGCTTCATAGCTCTGCACATGACTGAAATAATACAAATTTATCCAAAAGTTATTACTTCTGAGAGTCTTACCATTTGTAACAAATACATTCTATCTAAATGAGGTACCAAATTATTTCAGTAGTAGAAGTGAGAACTAACTTCCCATTTCTGTACTTTCTGAACCAGACTTTTATTTGTTGTAGAGACCTAGTTGCCACTTTGCATTTTGAATTTTATTGTCACTGGAAACGTTACTGCTTTCAGTCTTCTTTTCTTTCAACTAAAAGTGTGAGTTTAACACTAATTCCTATGAGAGGAAGAGCAAAATTCAACTGCTGAGTTTTTTATGGACTCTCATGTGGGACCAGTACTATGACTGGCTAAGGAGAAGCCACTGAACAGAAGTATTTTGTGTGTACATGTGGTTTGCGTGTTTAAACATTGACTTGACCTTTGAATTGTCATTCATTGCAAAGGGATAATTTGCTGTGAAAAATATTTCCTGTCGTTTTAAAGCTGTACTAATGCTATATTTTTTCCTCAAACGTGAACACAGGCATCTGTTTGTTTAAATATTAATGTTCTGTTTTATCTGATACTGAAGAAAAACAGTTTTGAATTTGCTGTAGTTCATGTTTTTATTTCTAACAGCGCAACGGCAATTTTAGGGTATCTACCACAAGAGCTTCTAGGAACTTCTTGTTATGAGTACTGCCATCAAGATGATCACAATCACCTAGCTGAAAAACACAAAGAAGGTACAGAATAGTTGGTTCTCCCAGATTACTTACAGCTATGTGTAACTGCAAGTGAAAACATTACAAACCCAAACTGCCCAACCTCAGCGTTGCCCTTGGTGATGTCTGTGTTAAGACAAGCCTGTGTAAAGCTTGTCATAAAAGCAGGGAGAAACTTGGGTCGTCTTGGCTGCTGGTGCAGGGCCTTAATTGTGGGGGAATAATGTCAGCAGTATCTGTCAAACCCTCTGCTTCCATTCTTCCTGAGGAAGAGGAAGGAATCCCGAAGAGCAGATGTGTCTGATACCATAAAGGCACAAGTTAAAGCTCACCTAGTCATGAGTCTCCTAGTGGTTTGTAGAAACTTAGTATTTGCTTTTTCACGTAAGATTTATGACCCTGCTGGAGCTATATAATTTGATTTTAGAACAGATCCCAGTTTGTTCTGGTATGTTATTCCATGTCTGGCCAGCAGAAACATTTTGGTTTTATGATGCTATAAAACAGATGTATTATTTCTACCTTTACCTTTCTAAGCTTAAATATGGTGATTATAACTTCCCTTTTCTTATCTAGTGTTGCAGAATAAAGAGAAAGTATTTACAAATTCCTACAAATTTAGAGCAAAAGATGGGACTTTCGTTACTTTAAAAAGTCAGTGGTTTAGTTTCATGAATCCTTGGACCAAAGAGCTGGAGTACATTGTATCAAACAACACAGTGGTATTGTAAGTAATTTATGTAACTGTTCATTTATTTTTTTCATAATTACAGTTAGCACTAACAGAAAATAATCTGCTTAGAAAGCAGAACAAGGCTAAAAAACATCAACCCTGCACAAAAAGGGGCTGAGCAACCTGGACAAACATCTTTTGGGCATTTACCAGCAATTTTTTTCAGGTCTAAGTTGTGGATTTGACTGTGAAAATGATGCTGTTTCCCAGTAGGAAAAAATGAAGTGAAAGAGTTTCTTGTTAAAAGAAGAAGGGAAGGATGTTTAAGAAAAGTAGATTTGGATAAATGGAACTGTCTGGTTAATTCTGCTTTTTCTTCTGGTCTTTACAACCCTCTGTGTGTCAGTTGACCCAGTTGTAAGTGCTGCCCTACCCCCAGGTGTCAGAAGGAGGAGAAGCACAATTGATAGATGGTGGAAATGCAAGGCAGGACAGAAAGATCCTCTCCAAACTGATTGCAAGGGTAGAGCCTGGGGGACAGGAGATGCATGTGTTTAATTCTTTTTATTTGTAGTTCTTTTTCATTCTCTGCACCTTGCAAAGGAGCTGTAATTGGGATTGTTCCAGTGCTACAGAGGATCTTTGCCAATGATTGGGGTTTTGAGTGGGAACAGAGGGGATTTTATTTCCATTAAACATTAAAGTTGTTGAGGGGGCCTTTTGCCCATTCTGTATGTGGTTCATGCAGTAAATCAACATCCCCCACTTCTTTTGCCCATGTCCTTTTTCCCCAAGAAGATAAAGAAGAGCAGTTCAGACAGTCTGTGCTGACCAGTAGCCCAAGCACACTATTTTGCCTGCCCTGGAGATGTGGGCATTTGCAGCCGTCTGCAGGAGGGAAGGAGGGCAGCAGCTACTGACACAAGGCACTCACTGACCTGTCCTTGTTCCTGGTTACCTGATTTCCCTCCTAACACTGAAAATGACAGTTCTATTCCCTTGTCATGGAACACAGACAATCCTACAGGCTTTCCTTTTCACTAGTAAGTGGAAATTAGTATTTCACCCACTGCTCAGAAACATTTCAAAGAGTTGAACATGGAAATATGTTAGAAATATCTTCCATTTCCCTAGATTGAGGATGTTAGCTTTGATTTGTGTGAAGTATTATTGAAATTAAATGTACAAATATGCTGGGTTTTGTTCTTGAAAAAAACCTGCTGCCTTATTGTGATTTGTTTTGGATTTTTTTTCATGTCTTTAAATTTCAGAGGTCATAAGGAATCAGCTGAAGAAGAGGTCCTCTACAGCTCCCAACCTGCAGAAGGCAAGTGTCACTTTTACAGTTGTCACAGCTGCATCTCCTGATCAGTCAGTTTAGATTTATCCAGTCCAGGGATTTTTTTATTCTAGGTTGTGTGCAAAGAAGGATTTTTTAAAGGCTACCGTTTTTTTCAGTGTCTAGTTACTTACAGAGTCCTAATTGATATAATTCACAGAACTCACAGAAAAAGAAGTATATATATATAACCTACTTTTAATTTCCAGCAGCTTCTGATAGAGTTGGGGATTTGGTTGGTAGGGTATTGTCCTTCTGTCACAGACCCTTCATATTTTGCTCAGTTTTCTGAACAGATGCAATTGTGCTGAGTTTATCTATAAAATGCAGGGCAATACTGATACAGAACTTTTTTTTTCTTTTCTTTTCTGCTATGCATAGATTCAGCTTTCTGAAAGCTGTTCTATCATCTTGCTGTCAAGGCTTTATATTTGCTTTTCAAAATGTTCTTTCAATAACTTATTTCAGTTGGTGGAAATCCAAGGGTTTTTTAAACTTGTGTTATTTGCAATGTCTGTGAGAGACACTGGAGGTGACAGTGATTAAATATATTTCAGTACTGGAAAACAACAATTTTCACAAACAGATTATTTACTTTATATTAATTTCTGAATAAATATATGAAAAATATATATATATAACAGAAGCTGCTTTAAAATTAATCTTTGCAATGAAACTGCTTGGAGATTAAGGTTTTGCTTGGACTTTGTCTTTTTATATCTCCAGATGCTGTCAAACAGTCTTTAGTCAGTGTACCTGGAATGTCCTCTGGAACAGTTCTTGGTGCTGGAAGTATAGGAACCGAAATTGCAAATGAAATATTAGAATTACAAAGGTAATAAATGTGTAACACTATCATTAGGCTTTTAAGTAAAGATAGGGATGAGAGATATGTGATTATGTGAGGGTTGTTACAGTTTTCTCTTTTATTTGATTATATGTATAACACTTTTTAGGTTGAGCAACAGCATGATGAGATACCATTGCAATTAATGCCAGTCTCATGCCTGGCAGAGCACATCACTGTGCTGGTGATTCATCACAGAAAGAAAAGGCCTTGTTACCCACAGCCCTTTCTGATCTCTGTTTTCTGCTACCAAAACATGGAGCAGGATAATTTAGAATCTTCAGGGGAATTTAAGACCTTATTGTTTCAAATTATCAGATTAATGCTTTGTCACTGGGGAGGTCTAGTGGGTTCTGTCCATTTTTCAGCATTTGATTAATGTGACCTGGTAAATCAACTAAACCTCTGCAATTTTAGGTTGCATTCTTCACCTTCTGGAGAGTTAAGTCCATCACATCTCCTCAGAAAGTCACCTTCTCCAGCTTTAACTATAAACTGCAGTGATGTGAGTACACCCCTGCCTGTAAAAATCCAAAATGCAAAGGTTAATGTCAGCTCAAAACTGGTGTTTGAACCAGATTGCCCTGATTTGTTTTTGTGAAAGAATGTGTACTTTAAATCTTAATGCTGTTGAAGAGACTTTTTAAAAAAATCTGTGCTGTCTTGGAATGCTTAAAATTGTGACTTTAAAGGTGTTTCATTACTCTTCTAAAAATGGATGGCTATGCTGATCTAGTAGTGCTTGTGACACCAAAAATTACAACTAACATAGTTATTGCCCATAGCTATGGAATAATTAATGTATCTTCTTACCTAAATATGTTGTATGTTTTGTATTGGGCACTGCATGAACAAACTTCTCCAACAGCTCTTCTTCGAATGGAAATTTCTTTCCTATTAAAAACAGCTTATCTTTTCACTACAGTTCTCATTTCCTATTAAAAACCCACTATTCTGGTCTAGGAATTGCTTTGACTTGCCCCTTTTTTAATGATCTGTCCTCCCCTGTGTTACCACAGATCTTTCTCCTTAAGAGTTTGACTTATATCTGCTGAACTCTCAAAATTATGTAATGTCTCATCATAAGGATAATCTAATCATATTCATTGAAGATTTTTCTTGATTCTGGGCTTTGGTATCCCATTTGCTCCTAAAGTACTTTTGGAAAACATTTCACCTTTATTAATTTCCTGGTAGAATATACACAAGTCAGACAATCCTAGAGAATCTCTCATACTAAATTATATGTATGTGTTAAATAAAACAAGTATCAGGAAAATAATTATATTTTTGAGGTGGTTAGGATGACTTCAGTCTCTCTTGCTGTGATCATTATAGTTTGTGCATATTAACCTAGGAGGTATGGAGGATATTTAATCTCTTAACTGGAATGTTTTGACAGTAACAAACATCAGGTCACTGGGAATTTGCAGTTTATGGTCATAGATGTGGAAAATGCAAACCAGTATATTTTGTGCTGAATTTATTTACTTAACACTGAATTTAACCCTCAAGCAGTGCCATCACTATGAAATACCTTTGACAGCTCTGTAAGTCACAACTTTTATTTAAGCCAGGGTTTCCAAATGCAAAATATCTGCCTGATGATGTCTATTTTTCACTTGATTTAGTTCTTAATAATTTGACAGCAATCTATGATGTTTCTGCAACGTAACATTTGCGATTAAATTTAGGATCTAATTCTGTCCTTTCTACCAATTCTGCTCTTTCAGGTGCCAAATAAAGAGTTGATTCAGTTATGTCCTTCAGAAACAGAAGCTCTAGAGAATTCAGAACAAACCCAGGGTGCTATTCCATTTCCCAGTAATGAACCTCTCCTCAGTAAGATCTGTTTCTCCTGGGGATATTCTGGGGATGTTGCAGGGGCTGACATTTCTGATCAATGGTGTCATTTCTGAGTGCACCACTTTACAACCCTGCATAAATTGTAAAGAGATTTGGCTGGCTGAAGATGAGAGCACTCTGAAAAAAGATGTTATTGCTGCAAGGCAAACAGCAAAATTTGGTCAGTGAGGCAATCTCATGCCAAAAACCAACATCTGTAGCTAAAGTTTACCATTACTTTCTTACACATTTCATGAAGCACTTCACCCTTCTCTCTCCAGGACAGAGATGGGGAAGGAAAAGTGTTTCAATGCAATGTCAGGGAACTTCTTGGAATTTGTGAATTATTGTGCTTTATCACTTTACCTCTTTCTTAGCTGCAAGCTGGAAATAGTTGATACAAAGGACTGCTCAAAATGGTTCAGAAAGAACTTTCTTTGTCTTTCCCTTGTTAAGTTTGTCTGGATACAGGATTCCATATCCCTGTAAGAGGAAAATGCCACTGCATTATGTTTGACATAAAAGGCAAAGTGCTGCAAAAGTCATGTTTATGCTGATCCTGTTTTTCAGCTTTTAGAAACTTTTCCATCTTTTTATTCTCCCTCATTTACCAGAGGTTTATTTAAAATCTACAGCTTTCTTCTGGTTGAACTGTGAGCCTTTTTTAAAAAATTGAGAAACCCAAACCCTGACAACTCCAAACCAACCGATCAAAAAAGAAACACAGAGGAATATAAGCTAATCCTCTAATAAGGGTTTGGGAAAAAAAGAATTAAAAACAATCCCAACAATACAGAACAGAAGGAGTACAGGAGTAATGGTTTTAAACTAAAAGGGAGTCAAGTTAGGTTTTTTTTTAACATAGAAATACTTGCCTTGACTTCAAAGGCAGGTACTGCTTCAAACCATTTCTGTTTTGCAAGTTACCACGCTTCATAATGGAGAAAATTATTAAAACCTGCTTCAAACATCCTGTTTTATTCACTCTCTAGGTGGCAATTCTCAGCTGGACTTTGATGCCATCTGTGAGAATGATGACACTGCAATGACAGCTCTGATGAATTACCTGGAGGCTGACGGAGGCCTGGGAGACCCAGCTGATCTCAGTGATATCCAGTGGGTTCTCTAGAGCTGCTCCTGGGAGTAAAGAATGTCAAAAACCCCTCATGCACAACAACCCTACATCCTCAGTACTGTATTGGAGTTTTGTAATGGTTCCTTGGAATTCAGACTTGCTGCCTCTGGGTTTTTAAAGACTGAATCCTTTGTTCAGAGAGAGACATCTTCTGCTGCACCTACGGACAAATGCAATATTTTTTTCATGATGAGGAAACCTTGAAATTTTAATATTGAACCATCTGTAACTGGAATGCTTAGAACACATTAGTATATTTTTGCTAAGAAGCTTTAACCAAAAGGTACTGTACAATGTACAGGATTACTTTTTCTTAGTTTTAATACTTCAAACTTTTTATTTATTGTTTTCATTTCAAGTTGCAGGATATTGGTTATTCATGTTACTTTCTGTAGAACCTACTGTACTTACACGGTTTGAGAATATTTGTAGCTATTTAATTGAAATAACCATTTGCACACACTACAGTTGTAAAATAAGGTGTTGCAATTCTCAAATGACACAGTTTGTGATTCCTTGCACTTCTCAGCAGTGCAGTTTTTGCGGTGGAAGGTGGAAAGGAAGCCTGCAGTTCTGAGAGCAGGGGTTGGATCACCCTAATAAACAGAAGAGAATGTTTTGAGAAAAACATTTCTCAGTACGCAAACAGGAGAAAGGTATGAGAAAAGGGCAACGAGCTCTTATTACTGTTTTGTATTCTTTTTAATGTGTTATTAGAGAGGCAGTGCACAGACCCAGAGAAAAATAATGTTCTGTTTGGAATAAAGCACTTCGGTCTTGTCCCAGGTTCTTTCCTAACTAGAAGAGTTTGAATGGATAGTCTTGGATCCAGAGTGAGGCTTGCACTGTCTGTTGGTGAAAACATGTTAAAATTCTAGAGTATCTTTTATGTTTTTGGAGAGATTGGGAGAATTTTCTACTGCTTGAGAGTGTGACTTTTTAAAATTGCTCTGTACTATAGCTGTGTAAGTAAATGCTATGCAGAAAGATATTTTGCCAGGATTGTATCCCAGTTACAGCAAATGACTCAAGAACATGGCACTTTAGAGGTTGCATTAGAACAACATAGCACTAATATAGCAAGAGGATAATTTTATCTCTGGTTTGAAGGTTTAAATAAATTTTTGCATAGATTATATATCATAAAATTATGGATTTTTTTCACATTTTCTTCATGTTTGGGTTTGTTTTTTTTTTAATTTGTGTAATGAAAGGAAGGCATTTGAAGATAGCTGGTACATGTGCATCTTTTTAATACAGACATTTAAATGTAGGGTACAACCCTAACCTGTCTCACTCCAGGTGAGGATGGCAGTGTGGGCTGGTGTTTTTAGGAAGGCTGGCGTTGGGGACAGATGTGGCCATCACTAGATGTCATCCTTGTGCTGCTGGGGAACCACCCTGTCCTCAAGAGGACATGATCTGGACATGAAGTGACGTGCTCTGCTTGACAGAGCAGCTCTGTATCTTATAGATAATATCACACCTTTTGCAAATGATGCTTTTTTTGTGATGGTGATTTGCTGGAATGGCTTCTTGGATTGATTTTTTTTTTTTTTAATTCTATAGACAGGGTTTTTTTGCATTTAATTTGGATGCCATTTTCTGCATTCATATCTTTTTTTTTACAGACATGGGCCAAAATCCTAAGTTCTCTTGTTTTATTACAATAAAGTGTTCTGCTTTTTCTGAATTTTGGGCTATACCATGGAGCAAAGTGGGAGAAATAAACAGGTACTTTCTAAGAACTGACAGAAATCTATTTGTGTAAATGAAATTTGAGAATTTGAGATTCTCTCATTTTAAAATGCATTTTCTCTTTTCTATTCTAGAAATAAAGTCTAAATAAACCAGCAACTACTGTAGCTCATAGATAAATGACTACATAAACAACTTTAAATTATACAGACTTTATTAGAACAGTTTTTTAAACTAGATTAATTTGAAAATGGGGCAGCTCTTGTTACTGCAGGAACAGATTAATTCTTTCACAAGATTTATATAAGTGTCTAGACTCAAACCACTATTTTTGGATTCTCAGCTATGCCTAAAAATTAAAACCAAAAATGTAACTTTGATTCTTTTGCAGTCAGCAACAAATACTGTGACTTTCAATTCATTTATTAGGTTCCCCCTTTACTATTTGCACATTTCTTTTCTGGCTTGAAGCAGCCTGTTGAAGAAAAAGTGTCACTCGTAAATATTTCTGGTGAAATCAATAGATATTTTTGAATACAAGTGAGATAGTATGTGCTTATCTTTGTATAACATCACAATTCTAGTAAGATCCTGACAGTTTGGTCGTGGCATGGTGCAGGCAATGGTAGGGTGTGGTTAAACCAGGTCAATAAATACTATTTTGATGCCCTGCTGTTAATCTGCTGGCAATTCTGTCTAATATTGAACTGAAATACAAAGTACTTGTTCTTTCAGTTCTTTACTTGTGTGCTGCTCAGATTTGGGGTTCAGAATCAACTTTGCTAGTTCAGATGAATTATACCCACAGCCCCAAATTTCCTGCTGAATTCCTGCTGGAATTCCCTGACGGTGCCTCACGAAGCGTGGATATTCCCAGGCAGAGCTGCACTTTAACACCAGCTGTGTCAGGAACCAGCAGAGGCTCCAGGGAAGCTCAGTGGCATCAGGACAGGGACAGGTTTATAATCCACAGAATTTGCCATTTACAACCCTCATCCCCCAGCCCCACCAATGTCCCCCCTGAGGGACACCTGACAGAATTCCCTGGAATTCAGCCAATTTTCCCCCCCACCATGAGCTTGGGCTCCAGTTCATATTTTAAAGCAGGAGCAGGCGCTGGCCGGACGCACTCCCAGCCTGTGCTGAGGCAGCTCCTGTGCCCAGGCAGGACATCTCTCCCTGCAGAACCTGAGTTCACTTCAGAGCCCCAGGAGTGGCCTCTGGAAGTTCTTTTCCCTGAGGAAAGGGATGCACATCCCCGCCTTCAGTGGGATGCACCTGTGAAAGCTTTCTATCAGTTCTGTGGTTCAGCTGGCTCCCTGAAAAACTCCAAATTTAATCCAAACAAAACTTCATCCGACTCTAACCTTTTATTTTAAGGCATCTCTGAGGGCTCTTGCTTGGGGTTCAATTTCTGTAAGAGAAGATTCCCTTGACTTTACCTCTGCAGATGAGTGATGCCCCAGGCTGGAAGGGATTTGGGGTGTGTGGGACATTCCTGGGGCTGTGCGGGAGCTCTGGGAGCTGGGCACTGGGAATTGCTGTCGGAGCCCCTCGGCAGAGGCACTGTGCTAACATTCTCAGGTAATGCCAGCTGCTCCTTGGGGTATTTTTGGGCTGTGTGGGGTCTGCCTGGCCTGAAGCATCCCCAGGTGCCTGTTCAGAGCAGCCCCTGGCCGAGGAGCCACAGGCAGGCCTTTATCCACATCCATCCAAGCGCAGCCCAGGAATCCCATTGCCCATCCCTGGGATGTGTGCTCGGCCCGCTGCGTGCCATGGGCAGGACACTCGGGCACTGCTCCTCCCCTGCAAACACCGAGGACAAGGGGCCTCCTCCTGCCCCGCATTCCCATCCAGCAGTTCACACTGAGGAAACACCAAAGAACATTCCTGGCAGTGAGTGGGAGTCACTGAGGGCTCCGTGCGGCTCTGAGCCCCAAAAGCAGCCCCAGCCTCAGCACCTGCTGCTATTTCGGGCTGTGAACCTGCAGGAAACGCCCCTCTGCAGGCGGGAGCAGCCCTGACACTCTCCAGAACAGCTTTTGTGACTGACCAGGTGAACCCTCAGGACTTGTCCTGCTCATTCCCCCCCCAAAGGGATGTCACATGAGCACCTTTACAGCTGTTGGCTAAATCCTGGAAAGGGCTGGTGTGTGAAGCAGCATTAGGAGGAAAGGAGGAGCTGTATTTGCACTACCCTTACTGGTAGCAGCTATTCCCATCCCAGGCAGGACCTTCCTCATGCCCCTGAGATTGGCTCAGGCGCTTGCAGCCGAATGCTGAGGCGGCCAAGATTCTGAATTCAATCCACACATGGACCAGTCACGTAGCACTGTTTGACTTGACGATCATCCTGGCTCTTTCCAACTCAGAATCTCCTGTGCTCTGGAAATACAGAGTAAACAGTTTTCACCGGCTTTTTAAACCCACATGGGCTTTTCCATGGGAGGGAGCAAGCCACAGAGAAAGCAGGAGAGCATCAAGTCTCCCCCGGCGAGCGTTGGAGGAGCGGCCGGAGCAGGGCCGAGCTCCGGCGGGGCCCCGCTCCCTCAGCGAGCGCAGGCGGAGCAGGAGCGGCAGCGCCGGACTCGGCCCCATGGCGATGCAGCCCCGCTGGTTCCGCGGGGGTGCGGCGGGCAGAAGCCGCGGGGAGGGAGGCGGACACGGAGAAGAGGAGGCGGCCGCGGCCCTGCCAGGAGAGGCGGGGGCCCCGCATCTCCGGCCGGAGCGCGCA
>VWZN01003347.1:13857-53215 GCA_013396955.1 Regulus satrapa
TTTTTAAAAATGTGAAAATTTTTCCTACTATTGAACAAAATAAAAAAAAAAGAGCAAAAGTTATTAATAGGGAAAAAAAAAAAAAGCTTCAGCAGAACATTAGAGATTCTCAGTCATTTTGAAGCCTGGCAATGCAGTACTTCTGAGGTAAATTTTCCCAGATGTTTTGTACTTCTCATCTGAAATATGCATGAAAGAATGAAAAAACACCCTCAGCTAAGATATATTAGGTTGTCAGTACTAATTGCAGTAGACACGTTAGTTCTTTGTTGCACTGAGAAAATCACTCCAGCATAAAGTCAGAGGCTTCTAATGGAAATCATTTCAGGTAAAACTTCATTTTTTGGCTTTTTTGAGGATTTTTTTTTAAAGCTGTAAAGAGTAACAAAAAAAGAGATCTAAGCAGGCAATGGAAAGAGCCCTGGGCGAATCTGTGAGCACAACTTTTTAAAAACATCTCTGTTTCAAACACAGCACAAAGCAAGGAAAGCTTGTGCAAGGCCAAGCCAGAGAGAGCAAAAGTGAGGCAAATGAGAATTTCAATTGTCACAGTTGGACTTTTTGCCACTGTGAGACTATGCTGTAAAGCCTGAACTGTGTTTAATATTGGTTTAAAATACAGACCTTTCAGGGGCTAAAGGAACATGCCAGTTACTACAGTAATGGAAGGGTTCAAGCTGTGTTAAACAGGGTGAAAGCACAAGATTTTATTGGCTATGAAGGTGATTGCAGAAATGGTGAAAACAGATAAAAAGGAAAACCTCTAAGTGGTAGAGCTGTTGGTGTGTATTGAGCAGGAAGGAGTGCTGGTGGTTTGCAAATAAAAGTCACTATGAAGAGTTGAGAGTTTACTTCAGTTGAACTTGTAGATTTGTGGAATACTTGTCAGTATTGAGACTGCAACTTGCTTCAGAAAAATTACTATCTTGTGCAGGATATAGTAGTGGTAATATCTATGTTTGGCTAAGTCTTTGCTTTTTCATGTTGCCTGAAAAAGAAAAGCAGAAAAGCAACTGGTTGGTGAAATATTGAAGGCCTTAATTACACTATTGTGCTTTGGTATTATTTTCCTGCCACTTCTATCCTGATTTTTATGGGCTGAAAATGTTGACCATCAAGATGTTGTCTGGACTGCAGTAATTAATCTGTTTTGCAGCATCCAGACTGCTAGCCCCCAAAGAGGAAATGTATGAGAGAATGCTGGTGACTAAGTTCAATCAAGCATCTCACAGTGGATACCTTAGTTCTGAGAGCTTCAGCAGAGACACCATTTTCCTTCATTATGCACATAAACAGATTCCCTTGAGTGGATGGCCCTGCCCATCTTTTGACAGTATCTTTGCTGGCAGGTGGATGGTACTGTATCTCTGGGACTTCAGAAAGCAAAGGAAAGAGCATCAAGGAGTGGTGCAAGAGTTATTAATTTGACTTCAGTTAAAAAACTGAGTGTCCACTCTCAGTGGGATTATTTACCATGTTTTTTAATCCATATATTTCAGATTTCCTTCTGAAAGCTGGAGATCATGAAAGAGTTTTATTTATAAAGCCACAGTTAATGTGTAAAACCATAATAGATGATGATTTACGAAGTTGCTCAATCAAATCAAAACTCCACAAGAGAGTGCTTTAAAGGAGATAATCATGACATTGATTTTTCAGGCTTCTGCAGTTATTATGCTTTAAACAAACACTTTCTTGTATGCACAGGAAGCTTAAAGATGTGCAGCACATCAAAATTAAAAAGAGCCAACAAAGCTGATTGCTTGTGGAGGTAAAATAAGATACCAGAACTACAGTATTTTTTCGATCCCCAGTAAGATGAATCATCCATTCTTTGCTTTTAAAAATGTACTTCATGGGCAACAAAAAAAAACCCTTGAGAACAATCCTTTCATCAACCCTTTAATCAATCCTTTTCCTGATGCATATTTTTTATTGACACATCAGAACAAGAGGAAGTGCCATGGTTAAGAGATTACACCTTTGTCATATCTAAGGAAGGATCAAAAGCAAGTTATTGTTCCTTCTGTCTTTCTCCCAAGCTAGAACTTTCTATTTTCAGCATAATGTGCAGAAGGCTGTTTCTTTCAGATTACAAAATAGACATATTTGGTGTATGAATCAAATTAAATAACCAGTGACATCCCAATTTCTCCTAGCAGAAAGTAATGACTGTGAGGAGAAAGTTCATTATTAATCACCTAAAAGAATGTGAAAGAATGGCTTTCTGAGTGGAGAAACCAAAGAGCAACTTTAGGGATCTGAGTGAGCTTCAACATTTTTATGGCTATGTCTGCATTGCCAAGTGTGAGGGAGAGTGTGAAGGAAATGGTGGTGAGGACTGAGTCAGAACTCTGGTTTTATGTCAGATTATTTTTTTTTTCTTCCGTATTTGTACTTCCATCCCCTATTTTAATTCTAGTCACATAACATGGACTAACTGTGCATTAGCAGTTGGAGAGCATATAGTCGTGCTATTTGAACAAAGCTTAGCAATTAGTATCACCCAAAAGAAATGCAGTTCATGCATTCCATGACTCACTTAATGAAGTGATTTACAAAAAAAATGGTAAAGCAAGTGAACCCACTGACTTCTGCGGAGAGGAGTCACTTCTTTCCCCTCTGTAGAATACGACCTGTACAGAGCAATCCTTCCCCCAACTGCAACAACCACAGCAATGAGCAATGGTGGTAGAACCTGAGTGTAATAGTTCAGTCTGGAAGAGCCTGTGTTCTCTCTTCAAGACTCGTGTGCAGATCCCAGCCTAATGCCTTAGGCAGTTACCTATTTTCTTATTTTTCAAGCCTGCCCATGTAATTGACTTATTTTTATAACTCAGAGTAAATAACTACCATTCTTAAATCAGTGCTGCTGTGGTTGAACTGATAGGAAATGTAATAATCAATTTTATATAATTTTATGAGGATTTGCCTCTCTACCCTGGAATTATAAAATCAACAGCCTTGCAGTGATGTCTGGTCAGGTCCAAAGGGCGAAACCCATCCTTTCATAGATGAGGCACTTCCCTGTTTTATTAGAAACACCAGTCATCATTTTCATATTCAAACAGATTCTTATGGTTTTAAGTGTTCAAATTTATCCATATTGATTCCTCAAACTCCAAATTTTCTAAACTTCACCAATCAAATATTGAGTAGATGGGTTTTGTTTAATATTCAGCTTAATCAAATATTTCATTAAAATATTTGATCAACATTTCAGTTACCTTTTAAGTTTAAATTTCTGTGTACCTCTAAATTTGTAAGTTCTCTGTACATGTAAGTTTATCATAATGAAAGCTTGCTGACACAATTTTTTTTTTTTTTTTTTTTAGCATAACTGAAGCATAAATTAGTTCTTTCAAAACTGAAGTTGAATTTAAGAAGCAATGTCTGGTCAACTGCACTTCAGAGACTTCCATAAATACCCTGTTTAGTCATAAATAATTTGTTTGGAGTCGTGTCTGTATTTTGAAATAGTAAAGAGTAAGATTCATATTGCGTTTTTATGGGGTTTTTAACCATATAACTTCTACAGGAGATCTTAGAAGTTGATCTTTTTTGTCAGCTAGAGAATGGAGGCTCTTAAAGACTCCTACAAGCATCTCTTCTGTGGTTTCGTTGAATTATTTTGAGATGCCAGGTCCAAAGAAGTGGATTGTAGAAGACTGAAAAAGAAAATTTCTTCAGATCTTCTGAAGTAGTCACCACCCTATAAGTCTCTAATTGTTTATTTCTCACTCATCTAGGAAACAAAACAAGGGAGGAAAAAGAAAAAACATGCCGCCCTTCTTACTTTTCTATCTGTAGAGAGAATTTGAGAATATGGTGTTTTATTATTGTTTATTTTGAACCTGAATGATGTTTCATGTGATACCCCTTGTTCACTGCAAGATGCAGAATACAGTTAAACCAATCATTATTTTATGCACCCTTACATATGTGTGTTCACATTTTACAACCTTAGGTAGAGCGATGGAAAGCTGGAGGCTGGAAGGAAATCCTTGTTAAATACAAATTCTTTGTCCAAGCTTAGCTTGAAGTTGTCCCTTCACTGACTCACTATTAAAAGGATTTTTCATCTCAAATATTTTTAATTTGGCTGTTTTTTCATTTAGCTTTTTAGGGAAAAATGGCAAAAGACCAAAAATGGACTCTAATAACCGTAACTGTAAACAGCTCTACAAGACTTTCCTCTTACTCAACTGTATTTGTTGCTCAAAAAATACCAGACTGAAATAGCAAAATTACTGTAACAAATCATTAGCTTTGTTTGCATTTGGCAGGACTATTTTTCATGATTAATCAGCCCAAAACACTTATCAGCTAATTGTTTTAAAATGACTCACTTCACCATTCTCTTTCCAGATACAGAACTGAAGAAATGATGAAGGGTGGTGATCAACACTAATGCATTTCACAAATGATATACAGCCTGATGAAATGACTCCTTGTGGCCAGCTGGTCTTAGCTTCTGCTGGGTGCACTACAGTTCATCCTGAACTCATCATAATCTCTTTTTGAGCAGGAACATGCTGGAAGCAAACAAATGTAAAAGTATAGAATCTGGATGAAGATTTCCTGTGTCCCAGCAAAGGCTGTGGCTGAATGGATGATTTCACTGCACTTCATCTTCAGGACTGATAGCTCATGGCTCTGGTACACAGAAACATCATTTACCTTGCTATGCAAGCAGCCCATTGTTTATATGTGAATGCATTCTGGAAAATGACACAATCTTGTTCAGAGAATAGGATGTCTCCTAGTCTGTGTTTCCAGAAATGTTGGAGCAGATATTGATATTTAACTGGAATAAATCTAAACTTCATAAATTCATAAAAGCAGAGTATGAATTATTTTTCAAATCTAGTTGTCCATAATGAACTTCACAACAGCCCAACCATTTTTTCTCATTGATGAAGTAGTTTTAATTTTGAGCTGTTAAGCGCAAAAATCCATGAAGGACTGGAAATAAATAAGACAGGAAAAAAATAAAGGAGTATTGGATGTGAAACAGAAGTAAGAAATAACAGTACAAAGAAAGAAGAAAGGAAATAACAAAAAGAAAGGGGAAAAAAACCAAAAACAAAGAATGAAATTAAATAATAACAAAAAGGCTTTTTCATTAATACATAAATTATTTTCCCTAGGTATTTATAAATTTCTTTTTTTCTCTCTCTCTAAAACAATACACTGAATATTAAGTAAAAGACTAAAGGAAATAAGTTGCAATGTAAGAGCCAATTTAAGGAAAAATAATTTGGAAATCTTATAAATAAAACCATTTGTAAATTATACTACAATTAAAATATTTGAAAATGTCAAAGTGTATAGTGTAACAATTAAGAGTTGAGCCACGGGTTTTTGCTTCAGTGGCATTCAGAGACCTAAAAACAATTCTGAATTTTGTGAAGCAAGACTTTGGTGGTTCTCACCTGCATGGAAGTTGTGATATAACTGGAAAAAGAAGAAAAAAAACAAAGCCAACAAAAAAGCCCCCCCAAAAACTAACCCATGGACATTAAATACTTCTAAGGGTGTAAATGTTCATTCTTCATACTTCAAAAAAAAATCCATAATGAGTTTCAGTCAAATAAAACTGAAAATAGGCAAAAGTGGAAATGCTTAAGTTCTCATTTGTACAAGTGTTTGTATTTGAATTGATTTAACGGTGTCTTGGTTTTAAAAGACAAAGGTGTCTACTAAGGAGAGTAGGAGCCTCCCTTGGATTGGAAAATGAAACCTTCTCCCTCCTAGTTATAATTTTGAAATTAAGAGGCTCCCAGGTAAAGATACGATAATAGGAATAAGAGTTCTTTACTAGTAAGAACAAAATTAACATACCACAGCTTAATAGGACTATTAAAATAAAATGCAGTAGTAGAAAACAAACATCTACAGAGTCAGGATATGACCTGATACCCTGTTGTTCAGGGTGTTGGTAGCAGTCAGATTAAGTAGTGGCTGCAATCCTCCTGGAGTGACAGATGTGATTCTGTAGGAGCAGTGATCCTGTAGAAGGGTGCAGTCCTAGTCCGAAGGTCCAGTGTTGGTATAGAAAGGCCTGCTCTTCCTCTGGGGATCCAGCAAAAAAGAGAGGTGCCTTTGGTGTCCTAGATCCCAGATTTTATTTAGTTGGAAATGCCTGGCTCCTCCCCCTGGGTGAAGTGTTTCACAATGGGATGATGTAATTTTTATCAATCGTTCAATGGCCCATTAAACAGAATGATATCTTCCTGAACAAGGGTGGGTGGTGGAAGAGATAAGAACACTGCCCCTCCTGGGCTCAACAGATGGTCACAGAATAAACATTCCCAGTTACATCCTGCATTACAATATGAGCCATAAGGGCCCATTAACAGAAGAAAAAGATGGGTCTTGGAGAAGATAAAGAACACTGCCCCACCTAGGTTCAACAGATGGTGATTGATAAAATACACACCCTTGGCCATATCCTGCATTGCAACCCATGACAGATGGGTAACACTGAAGGGTCCTTTACAGAGACAGGATGGGCAGTGAGTGCTGGGCACTGCCTAATCCTTTCCAGAGCATGCAGCCTGCCTCTCTCCTCAGACAGCTTTAGCAAGAATAATATTAGCCCCAGGTTTTCAGGAGAGCATTGCAGGGACCACTAAAACAGCTGCAAGCCAGGGGCTTCTTGGGCACATTTTATTCCAAGCCACAATAGCACCAGAGAGCCTGGAAATCTGGGACTTGGTAATGCAGAGGACAATCATTCAACCACAGAACTGAAAACTGCATCTTGAAATTAATACTTTAAAATCAGACAGATGACATGGGCTGACATGAATGTCTTTTTCAGGTTCTCCATTAGGTCTGCTCATCACTGCATTGGCAGAGTTGTTCAGCAGCACTGCAGTTCCCACCTAGAGATGCATCATCAGTCTGCGGAACTGCTCCTCTTGCACACTGGGCTCTCTCACTGCTGCTGATGCTTTAAAGCTTCATCCTTCCATTGCTGTTTTTTTCCTTCTTCCTCTTTAGTGTTGCATCTTGCTGTTTTGTCAGTCATCTCCACAATCTTCTGCTTTCATTTATTCAGGATGTTCTGACTAATAGCTACCGTTTGAGGACTCTGCTTTTAACCCTCCTCCCTTTTGTGCATTTGGTCTTCTGGGACAATAACAAGAAATAATAATAATTGAACAAAATGTGTCTTTCAGACACCTCCAAATTGATGTTTTTTCTTTTATTCTTTCATTTGGTCTTCCTATGTAAACTGTGCAGAACATCTGATCATCTATTTAATTGTTAAGACTGCTAGTATATTTTATAAAACCCACATCATGAAAATAATAAGTTTTAAATGCCTTGTATCATTCTGCACCCATTGGTTCACTCTTAGGTCTTCTGGGATACATTGTAGAATAATAACATAGATTATAATTTTCCAGTGTAAAGTGCTTTTTATAAATAATTTCTTCTCTGCTCTGCCCTTCTCTGTATTTTCCAAGATTTAGAGCTGAATGTTATAGCAACCAGATTTTTTTTCCATACCTAAATCTTGCATGCAAGCAATATTTTTTTTTTTAAGAGAAGCATAAGCATCATCTCTAATTGATAAAACAAATTAAAATTCTCAACAAAAAACTTTCCACAGTATTGATTTCCAGAAGCTCAATAGTAAGTACACTTTGTAAAGGGCCATTTGTTGTGTTGAATATTTTTTTGTGCATTTCCCAGGAGAATTGACAACCAGCATCTGTTACAGATATAAGGCTATTAAAGGTAGCTTGAAACTAGTACTTAGCTGTCTTCTCCAGCTCCAACAATAATCAATCTTTTTAATGAACTACAATGTTAATTGGCTGAACCTTCAGCTGGAATAGCATTTGCAAAGCATACTGTGATTTCATACCAAATGAAAAGTTAGCTTTTTGATTTATTTATATTTCATCATCAGATTCAAAATTTCCCTAAATTGCTATTTATTTGACTCCACTTGACTCATAGAAAAAAGACCACTTGCAAGTGGCACTCTCCCACAAGGCGCCCTTCTCTGTGGAGAGACATGGATTAGAAGAATGCGCCACTTAGTGGATAAGGATCTGACTGGATGGTTACACTCAGAAAGTTGCAGTCAATGGCTTGATGTCCAGGTGAAGGCCAGTGAGGAGTGGTGTTCCTCGGACTGCCGCTTTTCAACATCTTTCTTGGTGACAGCACACCATCAGCAGCTTTTCTGACAACACCAAGCTGTGTGGTGCAGTTGACAGACACCTTCCAGTACCTAAAGAGTACAAGAAACCCAGAGAGGTACTTTTTACAAAGAATGTAGGGATAGGATCAGGACAGATGGTTTTAAATCATAAGGGGGAAGGTTTAGATTAGGTATTAGGAGGAAATTCTTTACTGTGAGAATGGTAAGAAACTTCTTGTCTGGAGAAGCAGGAGATACCTCATCCCTTGAAGTGTTGCTGGCCAGGTTGGATGTGGCCTTGAGATACTTGGTCTAGTGAAAGCTCTTCCTGCCCAGTGTGGTGGGGATTGAAACTAGGTGATCCATACAGTCCTTTCCAACTCAAACCAGTCTATGATTCTATGATTTCTGTGAGATGAAAACATGGGCAAACAGACCAGGAAAGGGTGGTTCAGTGATTGGGATAACTCGATTTGAACAGCAGCAGTACTCTACCTTTATAGCTGCCTGTGAGTCAGACATTGCTGTTTCGTACAAGAAGGCAAATGATGCTTGCTAATATGTTGTTTTCTCTTCTCAGTGGATGCTTGCAGGTCAACATGGTCTGACAGATTTTTCTTCTCACGCTGGAATTTTAGTTTCAAAAGAAGACTCAGAATTTCTGTGACCAATTTGCATTTGCAAATCATCATGCTGCAAAGTAGTACCTCCTTTTATATTTTCTTTTTATAAAACTCTCTGGGAAATTTATGAGGTGTTTAATTTATCAAGTGCAGCAAATAAAAAGGATTTGATTTCATATATTACTTCTCTAACACTAAGTCTGCGACCTGACATTCCGATACCTCATTTTCCAACTTTTTATGATTGTTTGACTAATGTAGAGGTAAATTTATGTAGAGTTTTTAAAAACTAAACTTTTGAGCTATGTTGTTCTCTCCAGAGAATTTTAATTTCTGATCTCTTCAAGTGAAATGATGCAAAGGACTCTTGTCTGCACAAAAATAGTGTAAGCTTATTGTGGAAGGGTGAGACATTTGCTGCAGCCTGAAAAGAAGTGAGCCACACTTGCCTTCTCATATCCACAGTATGGAAAAACCATATGAGGAAAATTCCCTGTGTGAAGTCATGTTCTTCACCTCTTGTAGTCAGAACTAAATCAAAAGGTCCCCCTGACTTTCTAGACCGTCATTAATTGTTGAACTGGATCTGTGAAAACCCTATTCACAGAATTCAGTTTTTCCTCAGCCTATCTCTATTACCTATGATCTCGTATGCCATGTTGTGGTAAAGGGCTGACAGAAGGTGAAATAAAAGCTGAGTCCATTGATATTCTTGGTGGTCTTTCTACACAAGGAAAATAATTTTTCAGGCTTCACTTGAGTCTTTGATCTTTCTAGAACAACTAGAATTGAGAATTAATAACTTGAATTAAGAACAATGGCGTCTTGCTGAATTTCAGCTATAAAAGCATTTTCTGAAAAAACTTCACTTCTCTATATCTTTCATGGTCCTATATAGGTTTCTGTTTTGATTCTGTCTCTTTATCTAAAGGCTGATGGAAAAAAAAACCAAAAAAAAAACCAAAAAACAAAACAAACAAACAAACAAACCCCAAACTAATCAAACCCAATAAACAACCCTTCCACTGTCAAAATGCAATTACCTTCAAACTTCCAGATTCCTGCAGACATATACTTTGTGCTCTAAAAGTATCCAGCCATTGTATCTTCTCCCCATATGGAGAGATTGGTCAATGTATTTTGACTGCATCTTTCATTAACAGTTACCTCTTTGTCTCTTCCATTTTAAAACTGCCCATAATTTTCAGATTCTGTTCCTACTGGTACTCTAATTATTTGTCAAAATTCTCGTACTCTAATTATTTGTCAAAAACTCATAAAAGTCACAAAGTTTTTAGACTAAGCTCTAGGGACCAACAGTACACAGAGCAGACCCAAGGTAGAAACTTGTACCCACCAGTTCAGCCGTTTTTCCTCATTTTATTGTGTTTCCTCATTTTAATAAGGACACATTTCAGCAGCTTCTCTACAATGCTATTTTCATTGGATTAAATGTGTATTTAAGCACAAATTTACAGCTATTCCATATATAATTATAGTTTCCTCTATTAGATGTTCCAATATTAAGGTTCAGGCATGGACCTGACTACTTAGACAAAGTAGTAAAGTAAATTACAATACTTTAAAACAGTAGCAAGCACTGCAATCTTATGGCTATCCATATTACCCAACCAAAACAAAGGTCCTTCTGTCCAGATGTTCAGATAGCAGTTTTACTGTGCCATCAGCCAGGCAATTATCTGTGCTAATTCATGTGAAGCTACATCAAGGTTGGCAGGTCATATAAACATAAATACTTTAGGTTAAGATAAATATTTTCAGGTAGTTCCAGGTAAAAGGGGTCTAAAGGCATGAACTAGAAAGATAGACCATGGAGTGCCTGGAAGCTCATTCATTCATTCATACTGAGGTATAATTTCTGGCCAGACAGTAGCTTCTTAACAAATTGTTATATCCCACAGCACCAGAAGCAGGTTTGCCACCACTCACTCCCAGGGCACTAGTAAGAGAAGAAGGCATCCTTGAGAGTGTAATAATAATTTGGGTTTAGATAAGCAAGATCTTCAGCATCTGAATGCAGAGCAAGACTCTTTGCAGAGCTCCACAGTGCTGGTTTTCTGGTGTCACTGACAGCCATCTTTCATTAGTGTAGTGGAATAGCCCCATGACAAGGAGCCAGTTGGTGACTGATATGCTGTCACTGCTTGTGTCCACTCCCCCTTATCTGTGCATAAGCCCCTGCTGTCTCCTACACCCAGAATATCAGCTGCCTCTTGAGAGCATTGCTTCTGCAGCATTTCTTATATGAGTTTCAAATCAGCTATGTTTTATCTGTAGCTAAAGGGAGGAGCATGCAGAAAGCAAAGTTAATTACTTTACAGCCTTAATCTACTTCTCTCCAGAGAGTCAGCACAGGCAGTCAGATTTGTATCCCCATACACATCATGTGAGCTGGTTTATCAGATTACATGTTCTTTTATATTTAAATGCCATGAAGACAATATTTATGATCAATTTTTAGGGGAAAGAAATTCTTCCAGTGCAGCACCTCTGTGTTTGCAGCAGCAGATGGTTCAGTTTGAAGTAAGACAATATGTCTTAAGTAGCAGAGAAAGCTAGAATACACTGGAAAATGCCTGAAAGAATAAATATTGCCATTTGCTCAATGTCATGCTCAAGATATAGAGCCACAACTGTGGTATGAAAAACAAAGAAAACCTGAACTGACTCAAATGGTGTTACTATGCATTAAACAACCATTATGTGTATGGGGATGCAGGTTGTTGCAATCCCAAATATGTAAAGAATGTAGAGGTCCCTTAATGGGTCCTGTTACTCCCTAATTTCACAAGTTTAGTAGAGAATGAAAATTCATGCTCCATCATTGTTGTATGACTCCTGGGGCTATAGCCCCCAAAGTGGTGTGGACCTTTCATAAAACTGGGAAAACTGTCAGTATACTGGGGAAAAGAATCAGACTCTGATGAGGAGGAGGTGGGGCTTGTCATTTTTCCCATGGCTGTTTGCTTGAGGAAATGAATAGGACATTTTGTTACAATAAAGAAACCCAGTGATTTTTCTTCATCAAGCCCTAAATTTCTGCTAACAGAGGCACTGCTAACCCCTCCCAGAACCCCTGGATGTCACTGAGCATGCTGAAAATGCCAGCCTGCCTGAATTCAGCTGTCAGACATGTTTCTACTTATTTACCTTCTATATTTTCTTCTTGCAGCCTTTGTCGTCTATGTGATAATAGTATAAACCTGCTCTTGACAGGACATTTTTTCCCTTCTCAAATCTGAAATGAAAGTGTTGGTCACCTTGGTCACCTTGGTCACTGATATTTTATCATTTTTCATGGTACTTGATTCTGTCTTTCAAAATATCATAATATCAACTTTCTCTACAAACTTATAAGGAAACAGATAAAAAGTAAATATTTTTATTATTTAAATCATATTCCGCATTCAATTTTTATTTTATAGCTCAGAGTAATAATTCTTTAACTGGGTCTTGGAACATTTTATAGAAAAATTAATTGCTATTTTTAATAAAAATATTGCAATGCTTGAAACTTGTCTCTACAGAGGTGATAATGATACCATCTGTCCTCTGGTTTGTGAGAGACAATAAAAAGATAATTTAATTGAAGTTAGACCACAGATTTGTACAGTAGAAGTAATTTCAGAAGAAATTAGACCTAGCAGGATCCTCTTTTCAGGGAAAAACATTACTTTCATCAGAAAATATCACTTTACAATAAGACTACTTGTAAAGAGAAAAAAACCCCTTTGTGTACTTTTCACATCAAAATTTTGACAGGGCTTCATATTTCTAACCCACCTGTCTTGTATTTCAACTAAAAGAATTCAATTTAAATATAAACTAATTAGGTTTTGCTAATATTTATTTGTAGTGGAAATCTTTAAAAGCAAAAATCAAAATAATGGTTTAAAATAGTCTGAAAAATTTTCTTTTGATATAATTTTTCTTTCATTTAATTTGGTTTTGACCTAGAATGATTTTTATTATGAATAGATAGAACATGAAAGTTGTATCCAATGAATTATCATAAGCATTGTGAGAACACTCTCCAAAGAATAATGACTGTTATGGTATACTAAAATGGATGATTACATAAGAAATCAGAGTGAAATGCTAATTGCTTTCTTCTTTGTTAGTAAAAGTGTACCTTTATGGCATTCATTTCTTATTGTCAAATGAAGATACCTAAGTGAAATATGAAATATAATTGTCTGTTTAAATGTTCCTCTTTGCTGAGAATCTAAGGCAACCGCACGTAAAATCATCTACTGGGTCAAGACAAAATTGAGGAAAATCAGAGTATGCCTTAGGTAATTTTTAATAATCTTCAGTAGACATAATAAAGGCAACTCAGTAATCTACTTACTCCTTAGCATCTTTGATTTAATTTCCCTCTGAAGCGAGGTTCTGGGCAGTGAAGACTAAAGAGCAGTTGCATGGTTCTATGGAACTGAGGATACCTTTCCCAATAAATCTGTTAAAAATATTATGAAAAATAAAACTCTCTCTAAAATTGTCTCTAATGTCTTTGTGAGGTGAATGTTAAAGTTGCAAATAGAGTATGAGATATTACTGAAATTTATATCTCAAAGAGCTTACAAAAGGGTTAATATGATGTCAAATTCTTTCTTATTTACTCTCAGTGTAAGAGGCAGCAGAAGAGAATTATTGCTGGTATTTCCGTTTAGAAAATGCCTCATTTAAGTGCCTAGAAGCACATATGTCTAAGAAATCAATTCATCTTTATCTTGAAAAGTTATATATTCACCAGCATAGTTTTTGACCAACAGTTCTGTGACTTCATCCTATTCTTACAAGAATTGAAGAAAATTACTTGAGAAGAGTTAAGAGAGGAAGCCCTTCAGTTTGCAGTTGAGCAAGCAAAACAAGAAATCTTCCATGGTACTATAGGTGTGTGTGTTTCCATGTGTGTATGCACATATATATGTGCGCACAGAGGACAGAAGCCTCTGAAACCTTCTCCTATACTTTTCTCCAACTCAAGGCCATTAGAAAATCATACACCGCACAACATTTCTCAGAACAATAATTGTGTACCTCAGCTTTTCAGGAAGTGAAGTTTTCCGAAATAGATTGCACAATGGGACATAGAAACACATTCCTAATTTCTAACTATATGGTATGTTACTAAGGGAACTATGTTAAAAACTTACTGGTGTACAATCCAGTTTGCTTCCAGATAATTCTTCCCTGTTTCTAATCCTCCATATGTGTCTATAATATATAAAAAAACTAAATCCCACTCTCATATCTGATATTCCTTCTATATCTTGCGAGGAAATAACTTCCAGCAATCTATTTCACGAGTAGGTTTACTCCCTGACACAGATATCCATAGGATTGAAACCAGGTCTGCTCTGGACCATGCAATCCGCTGGTTTTTTTTACAGAAGAAAAGTGCAAAGCTTTTAGCATCGTAGTTAAATTCTTCAGGAAAAAATGTCGAAAATAATACTATTAGTATAATGCATATTCTTCCATCTCATCTGACCTCCACAGATTAAAAGTCTTATTCTGGCTGCTTTTATCCCAGTCATTTTTTTCTCTCCCATTTACTGTGTCCTTGAATTACTTTCCTGTCTGTGACATATTGGGCTAAATGAATTGTTCTGTGCAAAAAAAAATTAGATTTTCATGCAGCAAATGTTACTGCCACTTACAGTGCATAATAAAGAATAAAGCAGGCAGAAAAATTATATTGAAGAGGAATCTAGTTTTATCACAGTAAATTAATTTTTTGTGTTTCACTGATTATTCAAAAATAAGAGAGATGGAAAATTTTCTGAATTATACAAGAGCATTACTTAAAATAATGAACACAACTGAAAAAAACCCTTCTCTTTTCCCTTCATATACAGTAAATGCAAAAAATGAGAGGCTCAACTTTTGTCTGAACTCTTAGAAATATTGCCACTTTAATAGGAATTTAGCTTCATGATCACTTTGGATTCACTCTGGATGTATAAATGACCTGCCTCATAAATACAGAGTAACTCCTGGCTTCATGTGACATATGGCATCTTTTAATACAAAAACTATCACCACAGAAGTACTGTGATTTTTGCATTTTATCTGGCTTTATAATACAGACTGAAAGCCTTTCCTGAAACAGTTTATAGCTGATTGCTAGAAGAGCAATTTTTAAAGTAAGAATATGTCAGTATTGATATGTAGCCAAGGGGATCCTTACCCAATTAAGGAAACTAGCATGTGAGAGACATCACCTTTCTTGTAAAGATGTCTCAGCAGATAAATAGTATTAAAAGTTCTAAATATGGTTTTGGCAGCTTCACTCATCAAAGATTCTTGAAACTATCAAGATGCTCTGGGAGAACATCATCATTTTGATAGAGTCATAATTTATGAAATTATGGGAATGAACATCAAAAGGTCAAGTTTATCAATAAAAATATATTTTAGAAGAACTTCAAACAGATCTATGCTTTTCAATGCAGATATAACTGATTAAAAGGATGTAGATAGAGAAAGGAAAAAACTTACTGTTAGTATTTAAGAATATTATAAATAAATCTGTCTTTGAAGGAGAGAAGACCATGCTGAGTAAGCTGACAATGAAAGGATAGAAACCATCAAGTACACAAGAAAATAGTGTAAATGAGAAAAATCTGTCCTAGTTAAACATTAAACACTAATAACACTAAAATAACTATCCTACCAAGGAACTGTTCAGCACCACTCTCTGGGTCTTGCTATCCAGCCAGCTCTTAACTCAGCAAAGAGTGCTCCTGCCCTGTGGGCTGCAGCTTTTCCAGGAGTCTACTGTGGGAGATAGGGTCAAACACCTTGCTGAAGTCCAAACAGACAATATCCACAGCCTTTTCCATATCCAGCAGGCAGGTCACCTGGTCATAAAATGAGACCAGGCAGGTCAAGCATGATCTACCCCTCCTAAACCCTCCTAAACCCTGGCTGCGTCTGATACCCTGGCCATCCTGGAAGTGCTGTGTGATGACACTCAGTATAAACTGTTCCATGACCTTACCAGGTACTGAGGTCAGCCTGACTGGCCTATAATTACTAGGATCCTCCTTCCCATCCCTTTTGTGAATGGGTATCACACTAGCAAGCTTCCAGTCATTTGGAACCTCCCCACTGAGCCAGGACTGTTTGTAAATGATGGAGAGAAGCTTCACAAATTCATCTGTGAGCTTCCTCATCACCCTGGGATGGATCCTGTCTGGTCTCATAAATTTATTAACATCCAAGTGGCTCAGCAGTTCTTTGACTGCCTCCTCCTAGATAACAGGGGGATCATTCTGCTCCCTGACACCATATACCAACCCAGGAGGATAGTTTTCCTGAGGACTAGCTGTCTTCCCACTAAAACCTGAGGCAAAGCAGGTGTTAAGGTCTTCCAACTTCTTCCCACCTACAGCTACTGACTTTCTTCTTGCATCCAGTAGAGAGCAAATGTTGGTCTTACCCTTCCTTTTGCTGTTAATATATTTGTAAAAACATTTTTATTAGCCTTTACAAAACTTGCCAAATTAAGTTTTAACTGAACTTTGACCTCTCTAATTATTTTCCTTCATGCTAATACCCTTAAATACTTCCTGAAAGATCTGACCCTTTTTCTAAAGAGGATACATCCTCTTTTGATTCCTAAATTCCTTCAAAACCTTGTTGCCAATCCAGACTGGATGTTTGCCTTGTCAACTCATCTTTTAGCACACAGGAACAGTCTGTTCCTCTGCTTCAAGATCTCTGTTTTGAAGCTCACCTACCTTTCCTGAACTCCTTTTTTTTTTAAGGGCTGTTTCCTAAGGAACTCTCTGAATAAGTCTCCTACACAGGCCAAAGTCTGTCCTGCAGAAGTCCAGTGTAAAAGTTTTATTGACGTTCTTCTTCGTTTCACCAAATATCAATTACTGTAATTTCGTTATCAACTTGTCCCAAACAGCCTCCAACCATCACATCTCCTACCAGTTCATCTTTATTTGAAAACAACAGATCTAACAAAGTCCCTCTCTAAGTGGGCTCACTCACCAGCTGTGACAGAAAGTTGTCCTCCAAAGACTCTAAGATCTTCCTGGACTCTTCAAACTGGTAAGAGACTGTACATCTCAAGATAGAAACAACAGGAGTCTTTAAAGCAAGAAGAGGACAATGAGGAGGTAATGGGAATCCTTCTGCACTTTTCATCAAAATGCAAAAAGTGAGGGGTACCACAGGAGGTTTACAAGGAATGGCAGCAAATACTTTTACATATAGACTACATAGTGCTTGCTTCAGGATTTTTTGGTAGATCAATCTATAAAGAGATCCAAAGAAAACAGGCGGTTTCATGGAGCATAATATGTCCATATTTCAATGATCTGGATACACTTTCCACAGCAAAAAGCTTTGCTTCCTACTGTCCTTCATCTTATTCTTTCAACAGGCATCTACTTTGCTGTTGACAATAAGGAGATACAGCCTATGACTGAGTTTTTGTTTGGGGCAGGGGTTTTTCTACTCCCGCATTCTGTCATTGAAGGCAGCAAAAATTTAAATCAGGAAAGTGGCCCAGCAGAAAAGGTGCTGGTTGATAGCAGCTGAACATGAGCCAGCTGTGTCCAGGTGGCCAAGAAGGCCAATGGCATCCTGGCCTGTATCAGCAATGCTGTGGCCAGCAGGACCAGGACAGGGACTGTTCCCCTGTACTTAGCACTAGTGAGGCCACACTTAAAATGCTGTCTCCAGTTTTGCACTACTCACTCCAAGGACTTTGAGGTTCTGGAACAAGTCCAGAGAAGGACAACAGAGCTGGTGAAGATTTTAGAGAGTGAATCCTATGGGGAGCAGGCAAGGGAGTTGGAGTTGCTTGGCCTGGAGAAAAGGAGGTTCACAGCAGAACTCATCACTCTCTACAACAACCTGAAAGGAGGTTGTAACCAGGTGAGGGTCAGCCTCTTCTCCCAGGCAACAAGTGACAGGACAGGAGGAAATGGCCTCAAGCTGTGCTAGGGGAGGTTCAGGCTGGATATCAGAAGAAATTTCTTCACTACAAGGGTTTTTGGGCATTGGATTAAGATGCCTAGGAGGGTTGTGAAGTTACCGCCCCTGGAGGTGTTCAGGAAACAAATGGATGCAGCACTTAGTGCCATGGTCTGTTTGACTGTGTCAAAGATTGGACTCAAAGGATGATCTCAGAAGTCTTTTTCACACTAAATGATTCTGTGCTATTATATGATGTATCTTAGCCAGTAAATTTTGCTAGCTAAAAAGTCTCAGAAATAGAAAAGTAAAACTCACTCTCAATTAATTAGCACATAATTTAACATTTAAGAAATTATTTAATATTTAAATTCTGTCATCTGTACTGCACTGTCCTTAGCACAATGTCTCCAATGTCGTACACTCAGGACAATTTTTTGCAAGAACCTCCAGAATATCTACCCAAATAGATTTTAATACAATAAAAATCTGTATTACAATGTGACACAAAGATTTGGGCTCACTAACTAGGAAACTGCTTATGGATGGCTGACAAGAACTGAAACTTTCACAGACTTACTGCTTGGAAGAGTAAATATCATAATAGACAATGGAACAATCATCTAGGGAAAGTATTCAGAACCCAGAAAAAAATAGATTTAGAATATCCTGTCAACAGTAGTTGAAAATATACTGGAATTTCCCATAGCACCAGAAATAAATTTGGACTGGTACATTGAAAGTCAGAATGCTCTGCATTTAGAACTCAATCAGTTTGTTAAATCGCATTTTAGATACAAGTCTCCATATGCCAGTCCTTTGTCACTAACAATTTGGTCAGCATGAAACATCTTGTTGGTATTGCAGAAGAGACTGGAAACTAATTGAAGTGGAAAAAGATATTCCTTTCACTGGGGAAATAAAGAAGAAAGGAAATATTAGATTTTGTGATGTTATTCTCTGGGCTTCCAATTGTAATAAAACAGATGGCTTATAAACAATCAGATTTTAAATGTAGCTCAAAGATTAGACTTCTGATGTTTTCTCAAAAAAATTAAGGTTAACAACAATGTTAAATTAGCCACACTCTGAAAACTTACCATAAACCAGGAATATATTATATTATGGAAAGTAGTAAAGTAGAAATAAAATAAATTAGATAAGTAAGAACTGATACTTATCATATAGAAAAACTGTTTTGGACAAACATTTCGTAACATCCTATGAAATCACTGTCCATGCCTAATACAAATAAAGATTCAGTTTTATATGTGCAAAAGGCATCAGCCTCTAAGTTTTTGCTGGATGCTTGGGAGCATAGGTGCCATTCCAGAGGCGCCCAGGACCACTGCCGAATGGTCAATGTTTGAACTCAGCATGCTTTAAGGTGTGCCATGATGATACTAGTTCCCAAGAGAACAGGGACTGACCTTGGGGACAGAAGCCACTAAAGGCTGCTACAGATGTGATGCCACAAGAAAAAAAGCCTTCCAGGTTTTAGAAAACATTGAAAAAAAGTTTTGGCTGATATGCACAGGCCCATAGCTTAATAGGATTTAAAGGCTGAGGTAGAATGAAATTGATCTACTGTATGAAGTCCTAAACCCCACTGAAATCACTGTCTTTTGTTATTGATGGGACCATGTATTATACTCAAAATATTGTTTACGGGCAAAATGGAAATACACATGTGTATACACAAAGTATATAATGTACTGCTACCATAGTAACACTACTGCAGTGGAAATCTTCAGAATAAAGTAAATATTTGTCCAGATTTCAAATAATAGAGAAAAAACCTGATAAAAATTCAGCTAGAATTTTTATACACACTCAAGTTACCAGCAACTGGAGTAATTCTCTGCAATTACATAGAAACATAAATCTCATTCCTGTCTGATTAACACTGACATGAATGATGAAAGCAGCTTATGGAATTAATATTGCTGAAATACAAATACATCTAAACAGAACTACATCTATACATAATATTGCACCATCTTTACATTGGTATCTACCAGAAGAATTATGTGAAGGAAGCCCTGGAGTTTAAAACTTTCCCTGTTGAAGTGGGAGCAGAAAACAACTGGAGTTTCTGATCCTCTGGGTTACCAGGTTCCAGCCAGGGCAGGGTTAATGTTTGCAGCAGCCAGGATGATCTTGGCAAGGTGCCAGAGGTTATTCTACACCGTGGGTCATGAACCTTGGGTCATGAACAGACAGAAGGAAGGGAGTCTCCTCCAGGGAGAATGGAATTCTTCCAGTCCAGAAAGTGCAGTGGAGGGAGTGGTTGGGTAATGTGAGTTCTGAGCAATCACATGTAAATTGTTTGCCTATCTTGTACACTTTGGAATTGATATTGTAGCTGCTACTGTTTATTTTCTTATCTTATTGTTGTTTATAGTAAATTGTGCTTATTTTAGCCTGTGATCTTTACCTTTTGTGCCTCCAATTCTCTTCTCCAGCTGGGTAAGGAAAAGGAGAGAGCAAGCAGTGCATTGTTTCAGTGGTAATGGTAAACTGAGGAATACCATTCCTAAACCATAACACTGGGATTGCAGTGCATCTCTCAGATGTGGTTGCAGTGCATCTCTCAGATGTTGCCTAGAAATCTTTGAACCACAGAAATACCCGAGGCTCCTTGGCTGCTGTAGTTCTGACAGAGAAGCATTTTAAACCTTACCAAGGAAAGGGTTGAGGTACTTTCAGGCAACAACCTGAGTATCTCTTTTTTTTTTTTTTCTCTTGAAGCTATCTCTGCAATGACAGATGGGACCAAGTGGCAAGGACAATGGAAACAGGAAGCCCTGGGAGACTGAAGGTGCAGAAATACTCAGCACAGCAGACATTCAATCTCTGAACAGTTACACACAGCAGCACAGTTTGGGTTTAAAGTACACAGGGCTTACTTCTGGCAGAAAAAAAAAAAATCACACTGGCCAGAAGCAAGATCATTTGTCATTTTGTGGAAGAATGGTGATAATAATTTTTGAAAGACATGAAGGGAACTAGCTGTCCTGTCAGCAATGGTATGAAACCAAAACCCTTCTAACATAAGCTTCCTTCTCAGCATTTCTCATCAACTAAGTAAAGCACTGAGTTTTGAGTATTCAAAAAAAATTAAATAAAGAAAAATTAATATGATCTTTTTGCTCTTTGTTGCAGGAATTTGACCATTTGCTCTGAGAGCAGAAGGATTGTTGAGATGCCTCTGTATACCAGCTTCCACCATCTGTTTAGGAGAGATGTGAACCTCAGATGAGATGAGATGAGATGAGATTATGTTGTACACTTTTATTTGCATCTCTGAGTTTGACATGATCTTAAGCTCCAATGTCTCAAATTTTACTCTGTTTTCAGAAGACATTTTTCATTTCTAGTCATTTACATTAGGAAAATAATCTAAATGAAATACAAGAAAAAGTGCTTCAGAGCATTTCACTACTTATTTTCCCAAACTGACTAAAAAAACAGCCTACAAATCCTGTCCTGCCAGGAAAAGTAGTCTAATTGATTCACTATGTTTTCCAGCTAGGCTTTAGGACTCAAAACAGTGATATGCCAAACAATTTTTAAGTCATGGGTTTTTCTTTTAAGGGTCACTTGAAGCAGTAGAACACAGCAATTGAAAAGTGCACAGCCCATTATTTTTCAGAAAAAAAGCTCCAAAGTGCTGTGCCTCAAATGGGAATCATTTGGCCATTTTTAAAGCTCTACTTTTAGTGCAAGGAATGGAACATGGGATTGGGATTGCTTTATATGCTACAAACTATTATGCTTTATGGTAAGTCCTCTCTAAATTTCTTTTTTTTTTTTTTTCTTTTCTTTTCTAAAAGAGAGAAGCTGTAGAAGTTAAATCCCAGACTACCCCCACCAGTGCAAAACTCTTCAATACCATCCTGCAGCCCTTTGTTTTTAAAGAGTTGTGTTGCTGGAAAAGAACAGGAAGCTGCATTTTAGGCAAACACTTTAAAATCTTTCCCTTTTGGATGCTACTAGGTTCTGTCTAGAATAAGGAAGAATCTTATTTTCTTCTGTATATATGTGGTCTATGGCATTTCTAGGGACTTTTACTCCATGTCTTTCTAAACTGACAGAGTAAGACTAGCTGGCCAGGGCTTTGATGTGAATCTCCTCTCCTACCACAGTTTCTAGAGAAAGTCTAAAGGCCTTTAATTACAAAAAACCAAATTATATTAAATGAGCTTTTCACATAGCAAAAGGAAGGTAAAATGGAAATTAAAGCTATTAAACTTCATGCCATGGAAAATATTCTTAAACATTTCTATCCCAGAACACAGTGCATGTCCTTGCCTGCAGGGAGTTACACAGAAATTTACTCCCACATGACAGCAAACTGCTGCCTAGGAAATTTCCTTCACACCGTTGTCCTTTCCAGTCCCTGAGACTGAGTTTACATAGACACATCAAAGAACTCTCGGAAATATTCCTGACGCCTGCAAGTCCCTGATTTACACAGCCACACTTTCAGACCAGTCACTGACCGTGCTTGGTAGCAATCAAGGCCATCCCTGAAAAACCCTGGGTGTTCTTCCAGAGCCGACACAATTGAAGACCATTCCCAAAAGGTGCACTGAACCCAGTCGCCACATTTCAGAAGCTCGGAGGGTCTCATAGTGCAGACAAGAGCTGCTTCATGCCAGCTGAATGCTGTGCCAGAGAATGGTATGGCAAACATCAATACAGGCTTAAACTCTCCAGAGACTGTGAAGTCTCTGCAGAGCCTCTAAGCCTTAGTCACTACACAGATGCGGATGGATCTGCCCATTTCACTTAGTGGCTCCCTCCCCTCAGCAGCATCCAGGGCAATCTGTCTCCAGTCATAGTGCTTCCAGGACAGCCTGTATTTTTTTAAATTGACCTGTCATAGTAGTGGAAAAAAGTAAGCAATTTTTTGTTTTTTTGTTTGCTTGGTTTTGTTTGGGGATTTTGGGGGTTTTTGTTTGGTTTTTTTAAAATTTATTTTTAATTTATATATAAAATCAAGGTGAATAACGAGTAGTGTGGGATACTGTAACAAAGAATCTCTGTGGTGCACAGTTCACTTACTCAGACTAACACTGGGTGTTGATTAGGCATAAAGGAGCATTTTCTCTCAGGTTTGATAGGCATTTTGTGCAGAAGGAGAGAAAGAAGAAACATTGCTCTATCAGACATGATTTGCCTATTGGAGGTTTGATAGGCATTTTGTGCAGAAGGAGAGAAAGAAGAAACATTGCTCTATCAGACATGATTTGCCTACTGGGATCATCTCATCATAACTACGAAGAAGCCCAAGGCATGCATTGTGCCTAGGTCTACCATTTCCTCTGTCTGCAGCAATTTGGGAACTGAGACCTCTGGCTTAAATAAATCTTTAGATATTATAAAACAGTTGTGTGAAACTTATTGACCTATAGTACATAGAAGGCCAGACTAGATTATATGATGTTCTCATCTGTCCCTTCCGTCAGCAAAGCTGACATTTCCTTTAGTATTTTGTTCAAAATACATTAGAAGCACTGATGAAATACCCTTATGATGTAACTTTTCAAGGAACTCTCGAGGCCAATCCACAGTTATATCTTATATGATTATCATAAATCAAGCATTTATTTCCAAAACATATTCAATTATGTGAGAGCCCTAAACAAATGAAAATACCAATATACCTCACTTCTCAAATCAGCTACCCACTGAGAAAGTGAGACAAGTCTTTTTTAGGGCCCTGGAATTTCAAATATGTAAAAAGAGAGCAAAGCCCATAATAATCAGTATAAGAGTAGGAATCTTATAATGACTTTATAGCATATGTATAGGTGTTTTATATTAATTTGTTTCTGCCTTTTCCTTTTTTAAAGAAATCTGTTCTGATGTTCAATGAACATGAACAAGTTTTCACCAAAATGCAACATTTAGAAAAAATGAGACCTTTTAACAAAATTTAAAAATGGGAAATTTTGCTGCAATTATAGCAGAGCATGAGTATGCACTGCACTTTAAAGAAGAGGAATTATGTAGGTATAAGGAGAAAAACAAGATGAAATGCTGACAGAACTGACTAGAAAGAAATGTCTTTCAAAGCTGATGCATCCATTCTTCAGGGCAATGGATATGAATCCTATTTTGAAGTGGTCTTGCTTCTTCCTTCTACCTGTACTCTTGTTTCCAGTTAATGGTTCTCTATTGCTCGAACTAAGTACAGCCTGTTTTCTTGCATTTAGTCTAGGTTTTCAACCGAACAATAAAAGAAAGAGAAGACTTTGCACATTGTGTTGCAGACAATAAGAAAGAATCTTCCTGTGGTAGAATTTAACCTTAAAAATAAACCAGAAATTCAGATAGGGCTGAAATGAGAAAAAAAGAGGATAGTAAAAAGTCAGAAAGGGATCAAAGTAAACAAATTATAGAAAAAGCATAGGTAGAGAAAAGAATTTTTTAAACAGTGAGATATTTCTATTTCTGCAAAAAAATTGAAGAAGCTACAGTAAAGACAGAGGAAGATAAAAATTTCATTAATGACATGAAAGGATCAATTATTCATGTCTTTGGCATACTGAGACTGCAGAATTTGAAACAATGAATGTATTTTCTTCATTTATATCAAACCTTGAAATCTTGAAACCAGCTGAAAAACATATGAAGATGTTTGGACAGGTCTGCAAATAGTGCCAGACAAGTCATATGAGTTCAGATTAAGGGACTGGGTCGAATGTGAGGACATGTTTTAAAGGAGTTATTAATTATAGCTTTGGAAAAAGAAGAATGATTGAGAAAGAAAAAAAAAAAAAGTAAGCTTTAAAGCCCTTGGTTAAGAGGATCTTGTGTTTTGGAGAGAAGCCAGAACAATTTTTTGGAAAGGTAATAATTGGTGAGAGAAATCCTCACACCAAATGTGGGAGTTGTACAACAGGAACAGCTATCTGCAACATCCTCTCTGCTGCTTCTGCTTACAGCATGTAAGAGAGGGAGAGGGATTAACAATGATGGGGAGTGGGATACATGGCTCAGGTGCTCCAAATGCTCATATGTCCTGATCAATGGTTTTAGGAAAGGAGCAACTGTGGCCTAAAAAAGGTTTTCAGATATGCTTCAGGAAGGCTGCAGGCAATTTGGCAGTCAATGCTTTTTATGCTCCTGCCTGAAAACAGGCCTTGCAGGAGCATTAGGGTAAAATAAGCCTCTTTGAACAGAAACAGTGAGCTTTTGGGGAGAATAAAATAATGAGTGAGATGAAGTAGGTGACAGGAAGAACAGGCTGACTCATATAGTGCTTAGAGACTTTTATGCACATGGTTATCCATACACCCACTGAGGCTGGCTTGGCAAAACCCCTACTACTCTTGACTACTTTTATAACCACCACTGATCAAATCTTCCCTTACTTCAAGTGTCTTTCCTTTACTGAATTCTAGGGGATTTCTTTTGTTATGATTCTCTCACTGGAAACTCTGTGAGACACCTAATCTTTGATACTTCAGAATGGAGAAAGAAACCCAAAGAAAACAAGATTTTATTGCAACACAGAAGAGAAGACATAACTTTTTGTACCATCCAAATATAAGGAATAATTTCAGACCCTGTGGAATAATATGCAGAGAAAAAGCCATGAAGTAGGAGATAGAGAAAAATCAGAAAGGGATTAAACCCAATCCAGAATTAATCTAATTTTTTTACAGGGAATGTGATCATACCAGTTACTTTAGAAAACTAGTTATAGATTTATATCTATATCTACTTTATAGATTTATATCTGTTTAATACCCATAAAATTAGAATACATAATTAGGAACAAAAAGACCTAAGGTTAAAGACTTTTCTGGTTGACTCTTGGTTTATAACTGAACTTGATATCTGAAACCCAGGACTACAAACAGTTTGTAAGTTACAGCAGCTACAAGATCTAATCAAGTCTAAGCAGAAATTTGTGTAATACCTAGTTACGATGTGTAAGGCATCTTAAGTCATAAAATTTGTGAAATTATGCCTGTCTCACAGAAGAGTTAGCACTGCATGTTGTCTCCTGAGGATGCTTGTCAAATACCAGCACTGCTGCTAAAACAGAAAGTTCTGTTATTAATATCCCCTAGAGGCAAAAACCAGAGGCTTAAAGTAACACTGATAAGAAAAGTGAAATAACTTTCTTAAGCAGTGAGTAGCATACTGAAAAACATTTTCTTTTTCTTTGCTACTGCTACTGATTTCTTAAAATGTGTATGTCTGCATGTGCATTGTTCCACAATAAGAATCTTTCTGCCTATATTTCCATGCCTGCTTAAATTTAACAACATACACTGTCATTCCTCTGAAATTATAAAGATGAACTGATTTTGAGCTCACTGCAGAAATTCCTCGCAAATGGCTTTTCAGTGTTCTGTGCATAAAAGGACCTTGATTTTAAACAGCCCAGTGGAGTTATTTGTACTTATTTAAACTGAAATATGCTACTGAATCAGAAAATCAGAATAATGTAGTAAAAAAAATGTAAAAGGCCATGGAGGATCAAGCATAATTTCTGATATTTCATTGAGCTTTGTAATCAAGAAAGATACAGTTTTTATTCCATCATGTCTATAGAAGTCAGTCAGAGTTTTCCCTGCAGAGTACTGACTAAAATCTACTTACCCAGTAAAACCAAATTTAGCAACTGAATATCATCTGATTGACTTTTACAACTTGAATTCTGATTCCTAAGGATAAAATAGTAGACTAGAAAGTAGTCTAAGTAGTGAACAACAGTATCTTCTGAATCATTCTGATTTACCATGACCAGAACCAGGGACTTTTTCAAAGTCCTTTACATAATTTTGTTTTAAATCCCATACACCTCCAACATACTAAGAGCAAACAATATGAGGAGATAATACATACTCCTTTGATGTAAAAACTCATTAATCATGTAAAAAAATGTGGGTAACTGTATTTTACAAGTGGTTTTATAATATTGAAATATTGTTACCATCTAGTCCTAAAAAGAAAATCTAATTCTATGAAATGTTGCTGCTACCATTTTTCTCACATGAATAAATATAGGAAACATTAACCAAGTCTTGTAAAAAGCAAAAAGGACAACCGTGAAACTGTTAGAGCCATTATCCATCTGTGGAATTTTAAACTTTTATTTGGTGGCAAGTTTATTTAGAAGTTAGTGAACTTAGTCCATTGGTCTGACTTTCTTGTCAACTTTATGATTAGTGAAGTGAATTGGTATTATGTAATTAAATTTGATAACTGAAAATTCTTTTTCAAGACAAAGTAATGTTACTTTTATTATTGACAATTTCCCCCTTCCTTTATATATCTCTCTTTCAATGATGAATATGTTTACCTTTCCTGTTAATTTCACAATGTTATTTCAAAATAACCTGCACAAAATCAGTGACTTAGTCTATTATTGAATGTACTGAATTAAAGCCCCATTTCAAGCTTGCTACATTCACTGAATGTCATAATGAGAGGCATCATATACAGCCTTTTGACAGTGCAACTCACAAGATTCCGGTATTCCAGATTGAGACATATAATTTATACTGTCTTCAACACAGAAAATAAATTAAGAATCCAGGTTTTATTGCCCTGTCATTGTTAAAAAAAAAAAATTAAATAACCCATAAGAATATCTTCATTATACTGAAATCATACCACTTCAGTCTAACTCTGTCTCATAGTACACTTCAGTTACACTAACTCAAAATAAAAGGAGAGATAGTTTTGAAGATAGGGCAGAATAACAGGACATCCTTTTTCTTGTTTCTCTTTCTGACTCTCTCATCCCCTGATCCTGATTACATTGCTTAATATTTATAGTACAGATTTTGAATGTCAGAACTGGAAAGGAGAACTATTAATGCACTCAATTTTCTTTGCTGGAGTTTGAGTGGGAGAAATACAATGCATGTTGTCTACATATGACTTTATGGCTGTGCAAATCCAATAGAAATATCTTAGTGCTTATCAATGTGCTATTTAGAAAGCATATATTGAATGTTTTTAGAGAATAAAAGATATGGATATGGAACCAGACATGGATATGGAGCCATGTCTGGTTTTTGATTTTCTAATAGTTTTCTCACAAATTATACAGAAGATATTTTTTATAATTTAGTATCTACTGTGATGACTCTGTGTTTTACATTATTGTGGCATTTGAAGATTTGGAGTTATTCATTTATATAAACAAGAAAAAAAAATATAAGCAGAAATATTATCTTTGGTACAAAGAACTTGCAAGCTAAATTGTGGTGATGAAAACAGCAAGTAATGAGTGTTTGGAAATATTGAGAAAACAGTGACTAGTTAGCCATTTAAAGTCTTAGGATGCTGCTAGGTGGATACATGATTTGTACAAATATCTTGGACCCTTATTGCTCAAGTTTCATAAAGGGTGATAGACAAGAGAATCTATGGATCTATGGAAATCCTCTTATGGATAGAGGCTTTCTCCTGCTAGTTACAGATAAGCATTTCCTTGCTAATACTAAAGTGAAATAAAGAAACACTTGCTGTCATTGTCCAGGTAATTTTGCTAATTCACTTTGGACAAAATGTGTAAATGTGTCTTTGTTGGATTATTCATTATGGTGAGACATTCCAGGCACTGCTCTTCCCACAAGGCAGCCAGCCAGTGAGAAGTCACAATAGATTCTGCTACATCAATAATTTCTGTTGTTATTAGTTTTCATAAAATTAGCTGGTTAATTCTGGGCATAATAATCTGAAATCTGTGGGATTCTGAAGGATACCTTGATCCTAGAATTATTTTTCTAATTCCTTTACTTTCAAATTTTCCTGCTGTTCCAAATATGGTCTTTAAGGTACAATCAAAAATTCACCAAATGTTAAATTGAAAGAAAATCATGTGAGTTAGCTCTTTAGAAAACAGTCTTTTTTTGCTCTTGCTGTTGTTGGTTTTTTTTTGGGGTTTTTTTTTTTTTTTTTGCTATTATTCCCTGGATATATTATTCTTTATCACCTCAGACCATTTTACTGGACAAAACCAAGACTAGGCTTTTGCTCCCATTCTAAAATAACCCTTGGGATGAAGTGTAAATGCAAAACACAATGGTGTTTTTGAATGTTTTTTGAAGATGTAAAGATTTTGATAATATTTCTATTTTGAGAAAATTATTTGACTCTCATTTTAGGTGCAATGAAGATTAAAGATTTTGGTTGCTATTGAAAATACATACAGTCCAGAACATTTCATCAAGGGTCTTTCCAAGAATTCTGTTCACAAGGAATAATTTATGACTCTGGAGATAGTCTTCTGTCTGTCTGAACAAGTAAAGATAAGTTAACACTAGCAAGCATTTGCTTTTTACTGTTGCTTTCATTTTCACAAAATATATAATCATAGAATCATTAAAAGACCATTGAGTCTAGCACTGCCAGGTCTACACCTAAACCATATCTCTAAGTGGCACATCTACATGTTCATTGAACACTTCCAGGGATGGTGATTCCACCACTTCCAGAGCCTGCTCCAGTTCTTGACCTCCCTTTCAGTGAAGAAATTTTTCTTAATATCCAATGTAAATCTCCCCTGGCACAACTTGAGGCTTCTTCATCCTTTCCTATCTCTTCTTACATGGGAGAAGAGACTGACTTCCACCTGTTTACAACTACCTTTCAGGTAACTTTAGAGAACGGTAAATCTTCCTCTGAGCCTTCTTTTCTACAGACTAAACAACCCCATTTTCCTCAGCTTCTCCACATGGGACTTGTTCTTTAAAGTCTTCACCAGATCCATTGTCTTTCTCTGGACATACTCCAGCACCTTGATGGCCTTCTTGTTAAGAGGGACCCAAAACTGAGTACAGGATTCAATGTGAAGCCTCACCAGTGACAAGCAGAGGCAAATGATCCCTGCCCTGGTCCTACTGGCTACACTATTTCTAATGCAGGCCAGGATGCCATCCACCTTTTTGGGCACACTGCTGGTTTAGTCCGACCTCCTCTTTTGCTGAGCAACTTTCCAGCCCTTCTGCTCTAAGCCTGTAGCATTTTACATCTTCATTTATTTCAAACATGTTGCATTATGGCCAAAAAAGATGCTCTTTATGAGTAATTTTAGATGAGTGGCCGTTGCAATGTCCAAAATGGTGGAACCACAGACAGCATAGAATGGCTGAACTGGGATGGATCTCAGAGATTTCCCAGACCAAACGTGGCACCAGCCACAGCTGCCTGCAGCAGGTTGGTCACCTCTGCTGTGTTCAATTGGGATTATGGATCTCTTGAGGAAAACCAGCTCTGCACACATAATCTCAAACCAAAACTAAAATATTAATGGAAGAATAACTTGGCATCTCTCCTTTCTCATATACTTGAGCTACCCTCTGATTAAATTTTTTGTTTCTTTTAATTAAACAATTGCTTGAATTAATCAAACAATCGGCTTAAAATTTTTTCCTTTCACAAGTCCTCTTTCTCATAGGGAACTCTATTTTTACTCTGAGAAATGGATGGCAGAAAAAGCTGTGTGTTCCCTATACTCCTAAACAAGAGGTGAATCTATACATTTCATTAAATACCCTCAGATATTCTCACTCATATGCAAGTATTAATTGTGTCTGTGCTGAAGATTGCCCTGATTACTGTGAGAATCTGGTCTTTTGATTCTGGGAATGAACTATTAGTGAAGATAATTGGTTTTTACCATGTGGTTATTTGACTATGTGAATGGATGGATTGAGCATCAAAGCCAGGTTATATTCTCTGTTCTGCTTTGTATGAATCCAATTTCAGTCAGAAAATATAAGCTGTAAGTAATTTGGTGTCTTGTCACTTCCGTGTCTGTTGCAGATGCAGTAATAATCTGTTACTTGTTGAGGAGAACATAAGAGCTGTATTCAAAAGAAATGGTCTTTTTGTTTTGTACGTACCTGATGCCTGGCAACATTAAATTGAACAACATTAAATTGTCTCATATACATGAAAAAATATTAAAAGAAAAATAAAATGCAGGAAAGATTTGCAATTCCAAAACTAATCAATATGCAAAATATTTAAAATATCATATTGTTCAGAAATGAGAACCCTATTCTTTCATTATCAAATTTTTACTCTCTTGACAGCTGCAGGAGTCAAGGCTGACAACCCAGAGATGGTGTCGCTCTTCAAAATTAATCTTACATGGTTCCACCTGAAGGATCCTCCTCACAGTAACATCTGCTGCACTCTCAAATGGATCCCCATGTGCAGTCTGTGCATCCACCTAGGAGACAATGAGGCATTGGTGACTAGCAGCCTTCCTGCAGGCTCAAACACTGAAAATTACTTCACAAGATGGGTTTGTAACTATTTCTGTACTTGCTATGTCATGTTTCTAAATACCAAAGAAAAACTAAAAACGTAGAACCAAAATGAAAAAAAAAAGAAAACAAAAATAACAACAATAACAACAAAAAAAATCCCATCAAAGAAAACAAAAAATCAAATAATTAAACAAACAAAAAAAAAAATCCCAAAAAGATCTTGTATAAGGTCTTTTTGTTGTTGTTGGTTTTGTTTGTTTGGGTTTTTTTAACAAAATCCTACTTAATTTGTATAAAGCAGCAGATTACGTACTGAAATCTGAAGAGCTGGGTTTTGAGAGCAGAAGAGTTTATGGAAAGAATGATAGAAAGGTGAATCTGCCTTTTCTCCCTGAGTGGAAGCTCAGAGAAATAAGAAAATATGAGAATTCCAGGAAATTAATAACTACCTCAGGAAAACAAACTGAGAACCCTTAGCTCCCTGAAGATCCCTGAAGTTCCTCTGCTTCCAGAAGAAAAATGTGCCATGCTCAGCTGGGAGCTGTCCATTTTTCATCTGTATAAATATTGAGACAGTAGAAAATGGTATTTTCTCCTCTTTATGGGAGTTTAGGCACAGAAAAGCTATGGAGAAATTAATATCCTCCAGTTTTAACCAGCTAATGGAATTTAGATTGAGCTGGTTTTAATGGCCTTTTTTTATTCTCGGTGATGAATAGAGAAAGGATGTTTTGCCCCAATGCAGAAGTGTCACTACCCATAGAGTTTAACATACAATGAATCTGATTTTCAGTGATTTACCATCTTTTTACTTTGATTGTTTTGCTGTCTTTCATGCAGTGTTTTTGATTTTTTTTGTAGTTATGCATATTCTAAAAGGTACAAATGGTTGGATTAGGAAAAATACATACCAATTCAAAAAGTCTACTAAAATATGATATTCATTTAATCAAGCAATCTCAGTGGTGTCCATTGTGTAGGACTCTCATTCAAATCAATGAAAATGTGTGTTCATAAACCTTGAAAAAAAAAAATCTATGAGGTCTAATTAGAGGCAGCTTAATTGTTTCTAGTAACGGCACTCTAAAAATAATTCCAAAGCTCTTCCTATGACTGCAGGAATTGATTCAGAAATTCCATTACAATTTGTTAAAACAGAAAGGAAACCTTTCAGTATTTTTTGTATTAGGAGTAATTTATAATTAGTGGCATGTTTTGTTTCATGGACATAAAGCTTTCCTGGCACTTTTCAGAAATGTTCCTCTCTCTAAAAATAAAATATAACTTTTTCTAAGTGAATTTTAACATGAAATATGTGTGCAATATTGTATTTATCAACATATTTTTATATACTTTGCATTAGTTACTATTCACTGTAGCAATCTTTGAAAGATTTACAGAACCATTCTCTTGTGAAGAGTGCATCATTTTCAAAGCTATATTTTCAGGACCACGTGAAGTTTATCTGTTGCTTGTATGGATACAAATAATGGTGATTTTTCAATAATAATGATGATAATGCTGCTGATATTAATAATGATAATCTGTGAGAGGCAAAACTTCCTGAGAGCTTGTCAGTTTTAACTAGATAAATTATAGAGCTTAATAGATCATGTTACTTCATACAGAAACCTTGTTCATCTTGCATATTGCAGCCATCAAATCAGTAGCGTAATACACAATTTTCTCAAACACACGCTGTAGCTGCAGTGGACCCAGAACAACCAGGCAGGTGATAGATGTAATCTGACTTCAGTTACACTTGTGAGATTGTTGGCAAAATTCATACAACTACATGAAGACACTCACAGTCTAGAGGTCAACACTCAGTTTAGTGCTCCTTCTCAGAGTCAATAGAGGAAAATAATCTTGAAAGCAACCCACATCCCAAGAAAGCTATTCAGAACTGACCAAAGGAGTCATGTCTTTAAAATACCTGCTCTCTGCCAACAATAAAGGCAACATGAAATTAATAAATATCTGCACTGAAGATGTTGAAATTGGAATGTGATGAATTGCACTATTCTTCAAATTATATTCTTATCAGGGAAGGAGAGCAACTCAGCCCAAGCTGAAGAATTGTCAAGGTGTGGTAATTGGGTAGAGACAAGGTAGTACAGAATTTACTGAATTTTGCTGTAAGTGTAATTATTAATAATTTTCTGTTAAATTTGATTTATTGACATTCTGTATATATTTATCATCAAGAGACTTTTTCATCAAGGCATTTTCCCTACTGACTGTATGATGAGCTAATGGATGTTCATTGCATTTGAAAAAGACACCAAGTTGGGAGAAAAGCACTACCAAGACACTGACAGAATTCAAAGTTAGCTTAGGAAATTCAGAAGTGAGCTGAAAAAAACATAGGATATTCAAAATGGACAAATGTGAAGGTCTACAATTAGGCAGTAAAACATACTACAACATGACCTTGATAATAAGTTGAGCAGCTCCTCTTCATAATTAGAGTAGTTGGTAACATGAATTAGAAGTTCAAGATTAATCTAAAAAGGTGATATTCTTTCACTACAAGCATAATTCTGTAATGCTTCCAAAAACCCTCTTGTTTTATTTAGGGAAATAACCTCTCCATTTCATTGGGATGGGTTTATGTAGGGTAGCATGCTGTTTGTAACAGTTCTAGAAAGCCTGTCCAGGAGGAATGTAGACTGACTGAAGACAGTGTGGGAGAGATAAAAAGATCACAGTCTGGAAAATATGGTTTGTGAAGGCAGACTGAATTGACTACATGTTTAGGCACTTATATATGAAATTTCACTTATCTCCCTTGATTTCTTAGGATGCCTGCTAAAGGCAGAAAGATTGGTTTTGTGTGTTCCAGAGACACTTCCTGTTTAATAACAAACTTTTCTCCCATGGAAGTTTCCTATTGAAAAAACTTTTCCTTGTGCTTTTTCTGCAATTTGCGGATTATTTTTGAGCAAAATATCTAGCAAATAATATAAATAGAGGGTCCAGGTCCTGACAAATTCCATGTGATGGATGAACTGTGCTGGTGTTAACTTGCTCTTACCCAAAAAATTTTGAGCTTACTCTTAAACCAAAGAATTAATTTCAGACCTCACTAATTTTTCTTTAGTAGTGAAGAGAATATCTCCTTATGGCCGCCATGTTTCTGTGATTTGAAGACTGAAAAATAAAAAACAACATGAACTACAGCTGGAAGTCTTTGAAAATTGACAGAAAAATGATGACGTGATAAAGCATTTCAGCATGTGCCAATATTCACTCCATGGGCCCAGCTACCACCTCTATTTGCTTTTATGATGAAAAATATTTCCGTTTTAAAAATATCACATGGTCATAGTCAGATGCCCTAAGTCACATTCCCTGCTGTTGGTGAACAGCTGGGTGCTAACAGAAAAACAGAATGAGCAGTAGCAGTTGTTTCATTTTTATTCTATAAAATTGAAATGCTTCAGAGAATTTAGAAACAGAGGTAGTCACTATTATTCTAATTTTGAAAATGCACTATAGACTGTGGGATGTCTTTTGGCGAAAATTATTGTAAAAACAATTTTTTTTTTGTTTTTGTTTGGGGGTTTTATTATGTTTTGGTTTGGATTTGGTTTGACTGGCTCTAGACTATTGAGAATTGATAATGACATGGTAATTCATGTTTAAACAAGGACTTTTTTCCTTAAATTATTTTATCTTTTCATGAGTTGCAAGATTTTTTCTTAAGAATAATTTAAGAAATTTTCAAAAAGATAAAGGGAATAATTGGATGATATAATTTAAGAAATATTTTATTAGAAATCAGAAGACAATGCTACTTTATGCCGCTATAATTGTATTAACAGCTATTGAAATTATAAAGTGCTTAAATGGAAAAATATTAAGATAACAGCAATTTGTTCCAAATGGAAATGGATACAGGAAATTTTGATTGGTTTGTGTTGGACTGTTTGTATTTCAATAAACCAAACCACACATTTTTCATCTCAGTTCTCCAGGTAATATGAAGAAAGTAAAATCCATCTCATTTAAGTTCTGGTCTTTGCAACTTTTCTTTGGAAATGCAGCCCAATGGTGGTACAGTAAAAGTCTCTTTTTATTTCTGCCTCATTTTGTTGGAGAATCTTGAATGGCTTTAAAGGGCATCCCTCAGCTTGAAAAGTCCTTTTCATCTATTATATTTGCTTTATAATTACTATCTCACCCATTCCTATATGACAGGGCTCCAAACAGTACAGCTATTGCTGGAGCAAATAAGAAATCCTGAGGTCTGGTCGCAGCTTTTATTAAGTTAATTGTGTGTCACAGGTGCTGATATGTGTCTTTTGGCAGTTAAACTTCTTGAGTGGGGAAAAGTTACAGTTTCTTCTCTGATAAATATGAAGAAGAAAGTCATAGCATCTCACCATAGGAAACATTTGTGGACTGGTGGGCACAGTTGTTTTCCCAGAAAGTCACATTTGGATACCCAAATGTATCTGGTAGGTGCTAGAAAAGGCATTTCTAGACACATGTCTTTCTCACAGCCCAATAACTACACAAATCAACATGGTCAAACACATGACCCTTAGGTCAGGAACAGATCTCTGAAGACTTCCTGGTAAGGAATGAAATGAAGTGAAACACTGGCCGGACAGACTTCTAAGGAGAAGGGGTGTTTCCTTCTGTTTTCACTCACTTCACCTATTGCTTTTCTGAATATATTTTGTTCTTTCACGCTCTCATTCAATAAATCTAGATACTTGTTCAGTTTTTTATTCCCAGAAAAAAAAACAACAAACAAACAAACAAAAAAAAACCAAACCCAAAAGACACCAACAACAATTTTAAGCAATTTGCTTTCCCTAGCACAGCAGTTACTTGGAAAGACAAATGGCATCACTCTGAATGTCCTCCCCTTCTTCCCCCAGTTTCCTTTGATGATGCCATATGGTGTGGGATATCCCTTTGGTCAGCTGAGGTCAGCTGTCCTGGCTATGTCCTCTCCTACCTTCTTGTGCATCCCCAGCCTGTTTGCTGGTTGGGGTGGGATGAGAACCAAAAAAGGCCTTCATATTGTCAGCATGGCTCAGCAATAATGAAAATATCTTATTATCAACACTGTTTTCAGCACAAAAATCCAAAACACAGCCTCATACTAGCTACTATGAAGAAAATTAATCCTATCCTAGCTACGACCAACACAGACAAGTGTAAGAATAATTATATTATCACCTGTCTTTAGACATATTTTTAAAAATTCTCCTAAAACAAAAGACATTGAGACTATTTTATGGAAGTAAAGAAAGCTGAGTTAACTTAATCACAAAACATTTAATAGTACCATTTTCATGAATTTAGGCACATGATACCTATTATTTTAAGGTATTTTTATTTGAATGTGGCACGTCACCCTTAGAGTTGACAATCTAGGAAAAAAAAAAGCTCTATTATTCTATTCTTTAAAAGCCAAGGTATTGAATGCTTAACATCCATTGGTTTTAAAATAATCGACCAGTATTCAAAATTTCATTGAGAGGGAGTAAGTCACTATAGGATCTGTCTCTTACAGAAGCAGGAAAGGAGAAAAGTGGTAGTTAAGGGAGAAGAGGAATGTTCAATGTGAACATTTCATCAAGAAATACATACATAATTGTGCCGCATAAAAATCAGAGTGGATGCAGAATAACACTAATTTTCATGTCAGGTACAGCAGAAATCTCAGTGTGATTAATAAAAGAGAGTTATAGAAAAGGAGAATAAAATTACTTGGCAGTTTCATAGGTAGGAAAGAGATTATTTTTCATATATTATATTTTTAAAATCTTATTTTTAAACACCATAAAAAGGAAATGAGAAAGACTGATAATATCAGCAGTTGCCTCAATGAAAATAAGGTTTTTAATAAGAAACACCAAGTCTGAGTCATCTGAATTTTGAGCCTTTGAAAACTACACTTAGCAGCAATTTTCACACCAATAATTTTAACAATTGCACATTAGCATTTTGAAATAATGGAAAATATAAATGAGACACATACAATGTGATGACTGAGACATCTGAAGGTGGGAAGAAGTAGGGTCCATTCTAGGATTAACCTCAGCAGGCAGCAAATGGCAGAAGACCTCTCCCTCACCCTCTGCTTCTAGTGGTTCTTGTAGATCAGGTAATATCTTTGTGCTCACAGCTGTGGTGCCCCTGGGCACACTCTGCAGAAAAGAGAGCAGGGCTCATTCTCCCTCTGAGAGCTTTGGAGGATGAAACACGTCTGCAAGTCCTCTTCAGACAATGCATTGCCTTACAGGCCACTCTTTTTCCTTTGGATGGCACTGTCTCACCACCTTGTAGATGTTTTTGGGACTATGGACTGGCACACCTACCCAAAGTCCTTCAGTCTCCAGTAATACCCTATTCTGCACTACAATATTTTAGAATACGGTTGTAATATTTTCCCCAAGAATAATACATGTTAATTTCTACTAAATTTCCCACTCTCACTTCCTTTTTAGGAACTATGATCCTTAGAGAAATCCAGCAGTCTTTCCATTCCTCGCACATGGAGAGTACTTGGAAGGGTCATCCCTTAGATGAGAAGGCAAGTGTTTATATAAACTGCAGGGGGGTTTTTTTGGTTTTTTTTTTTGTTTTTTTTTTTTGTTTGTTTGTTTTGTTTTGTTTTGTTTTTTTTTCCTGGTGTAAGTGAATAACTTTGGAAAAAAATAATTAAAAAATAAAGAGGTTCTTTAAAAATTGTTATTGGGAAAAATCAGTTTTTTAAAGTAGAAAGTTACAATTTACAAAGCAAGGAGTTATGTTTAAAATATGAAGGAGATCAGATTACAACTTAAATGATCCCTTGTGAAAATAACATTGTGAATGCATTTCTTTTTCCCTGACTGATTCTAAATATTGTTATAGTGTCATTCTTTTTCTGTACTTCTTATGTTTCTACACATCTATTTTCTAGATTGTCGGCTTATTCGTGGCATTCTCCTAGACCATGAAGGTTTTTCCTGACATTCATATTAACTTGGTTTTCTGGGGGCTTTCTTTATTTTGCTTTTGATGTCAGTGCTTAGAAATAGGATGAGTCAACTATAATATATTTAAACATTGCAAGGAAAACATAAGATTGATGTTTTGATATTTCATGAGCCACCCAAGTTAATTTTCATTCAAATAATGTCTTTTTCATTATACTGTTTGTACCCATGTGTGTGAATTCTCAAAAACTGCAGACTACACATACATAAATAAGGCAACTTCAAATATCCCCCCCCAAGTTTATTTTATCCATTAAGTCAATTATTTGTCCTAAATATTTTCTTCTTTAAAATTTTCTACCTGAACCCTCTTATGAATGACTATGATGTTAACTCAAAAAAGAGCTTTGTTTTCTAAACTATTTCGAGCCGATTTTGGTTTGTTGGTGCCTTCAACCTTTATAGACTGTTTCTTTTAGCTCTCTCTACATTTTTTCCCCAAGGGTAGTTTGGAGCATGTTCCCTCTTGTGTTCCACAATGGATTACACTGGATTTGGAGCTGCCTCCTCCTGGGAAGATTTATCCCAGAAAAGAATAGCTATAAATACCAACCATACTTTATCAAGAACTCAAGCAACAAAAATAAGAAGCAGAATTTTCAGCATCCTCCTCCAAGAGTCTCAGCCTTTGTTACCCTTCAGTCTTATGTTACTGTATCAGTCTTGCTGCCATCAAGCAAGTCTGAAGAACAACCTTTTTGTTTATCCCAGCTGATTTTGTGGAACTTTTAAATTCTTCTCTAAATCTCTTATTTACAGAATTATTAACTCTAGCACATCCTAAGTTCTCTTTTGATGCTTTTTTTTGGCCACTCTAAGGTATTCAGCAAGCTTCTGACAGACTGGGACATCTCCTGTGGAGTGTTCATCTGTTTTCAGGACATCTTTGAGACAATTGTTTTTTAAAAGACAAATATGCTAGATTTTGTAATTTTCTCCAAATATCTCAAGATATTGTGTGTCCGACAGGGTTCTTCTACACATTAATCATCATTCTAATCAGGCTGTCCAATACTTCCCAGCCTACAGACAGCTGTGGCAAATGGCACAGATAGTGCCTAGGCAAATCCCTCCAAACCCTTTTAATGCAACAGAAGTAATTAATTCTATTACCATGGATGGATTTGTCTACACTTAGAACTAATCAACCTAATTGTCATGCTAAGAGAATTAAACCCCTTTGAGAAAAAACAAAACAAAACAAAAAGCCCCAAAAACAACAAAAACATCTGGGTTGGTAATTTCGGAAAAAAAACATGACCTGTTAGGTAAAAAAATACATTGGGACAGTGTTAAATAAAGCTTGTAATAAACCCCAAAAGAATGTAAAGCAAAAAAAAAAAAAAA